>JAVQJG010053646.1:0-14416 GCA_036024015.1 Craterocephalus amniculus | reverse complement strand
TAAATATGTCATGACTGATCATGGAGAAAGTGCTAAATATGGAATTAATGCCTCGCTTCCAGTTCTCTACAGAGCTATATGACGTGGGTGAGATAATTCAAGCAATTGATTTAGGTGTGGTGGAGGAGGGATACATCTGAAAGTGACTGGACTTTGGCACCTCTGATTTAAAACATGTTCATCATGTGCTTCATTTGCTTGTAATTGGATATCTAAGGTATACTACGTACACTGAATATTTGATCATTTAATCTAGGCCTAGAAACGCCCCTGGAGGGAAGTACCTGGATACGGACTGAGGCATCTTCGGGGTTGCCGTCTTGTCTCTGTCGTTGAAGTCTTTGCTGCTCAGTGGATCACAGAGAGGGTCGCTCGTGGGGATTTTGGAGTCTAACCCGGCTCCCACCTCGTCCGCCGTACCCAGCCCGTCCACACTCCCCCCACCCTCGTCTGAACTCCCCCTCCCTGTGTTCTTAGCTGGAGTCCTCTCCTCGGCCGAGGGTTTGTGGTTTGAATCCGGGCGTGTAGATGTGGACGAGGGGACGAGAGGAGCGGGGCCCGGCGTGGCTCCTCCCTCTGACACCTCCCCACATAACAGCTGGTCCACAGTGCAGGATCGCTTAGCTGCGTCTCCTTCTGAGCCGTCGTTCCCCTTCTCCGCTCCCTCTCCCGCTTCGTTAGCGGGCTCCAGAGTTCCTCGGCTTTCCGACGGGGAGAGCTCGGATCCCGCGGAGGATCCTGAACCCTCGGGGTGAGGGACGGGCTTCAGGAGGAGGGACACCTCGGCACTTTTGAGCAGGAGGCCCAGGCAGACGGTGAAGGGCTGGTGGTCTGCAGGGCGGTGGGAGGTGTCCTTCTTGGAGACCATCTGCTCCAGATCCTGCTGCAGAGTCTGCTGCAGGGCCTTGAGGCTGCGCTGGAGATGCATCAGGAACACAAACTGCCGGTGGCTCACCTAGAAAGGTACACATCAAAGTTATTATTCATTAACAGCGATATTTAACGTCTGAAATGTTTGCAAAAGCATCCGACCATCACTTAGCCTGTTTTTTATTAATCATTTAAAATACTTTAAGTCTTTAATTGGATGTTAAATGTTTGGATCTGATTTGTTTCTTGTTTCATTTCATCCTGTTTACAAGGAAATATATAAATATTGATAGAATTTATTTAGTTACAGATACAGAATCTGAGGTAGATTTTAAAAAATCTAATTTAAGGCAAAAAGCAATCGCTTGAAAATGTCTTATATGGATCATTTTCCTCATGAGCCATAAAAACCAGAAATAATCCGCCCTGATGAGCTAAAAATGGAATAACTTCTCCTTTTAACAAGTAAACTGGTTTAAAAGTGATTTAGTTAAATCTGTAAATGGAGTTCACATGACACCCATGGCATGATTTTCTCACACACACACCATCAAATCTCTCAATGAAAAACACACAAGTACCTGAGCACTTAAGTGCTTTTGCACATGCACCAAAACATGCACGTCTGCGTCTTTACTTGACGACAAAGAGGAAGAGGGCGGCGCTGAGTCCAGTGGGAGGGGTTTATGGATCCCGTTGTTGGGTGGCAGAGTTGCGTCGCTGCTGTGAGGTGATGACGATGATGATGATGAAGGTGCGCCGTCGGTGCTGTAGTACTCCTTTAACAATCGTTTCCTCTGCAGGCGAGCCACCGCCTCCACCGACGTGCTTTTGGACAGGCCCGGTCCGGCGGCGCCTCGCAGCTTCTCCTGCTGCTGGACCAGCTTCGCCGGCTGACACGCCCACACGGTGAGAGGAAAGGAGTCCACGAAGGGCTGCGGCCGCCCTTTGCCCCCGCGCGTGCCTTCGTAGTCCACCCAGAACTGGGCGAAGTGCAGCGCCCAGAAGTCCGTGGCGGCCGGCATCTTGAGGGCCGCCGTGCCCATGGTGGGCACCACCAGCCCGCGGTAGATGTCGTGTAGCTTGGTGTCCTGCTCGTGGGCGTGCCGCTGGAAGACGGGGTGGAGGACGGGGATGGAGGAGGAAGAGCGAGGGAAGGAGGAGAAAGACGAGGAGAAGAAGGGCTCCTCTTCGAAAGCCTGCAGCAGGGCCTCCAGGTGCGAGCGGGTGCAGTTGGCGGGGTGCCGGGTGTTGGTGGCCACCATTTCCGACGTCTGGATAGAGACGGAGCGAGGCAGGTCTGCAGGGCAGGAGGCCTCCTGATCAGTGGGGACCACCAGCTGAGGAGGAAAGAAACAAATGAAACAAATACCAAAGGCTTTATCTGATGCTTCGGTTTTTTAACTATCTCCATCCCTTCCTACCTTCAGCATGAGGCCGTCGACCTTGATGTCGACGTGCTCGTCGGGTTTCTGGGAGTCGTTGAGCATGTAGATCTCCATGAACTGCTCCAGACTTTGTCTGAGGTCCAGGGCGAAGAGGTTGAGCCACACCAGGCTGCGCGGATCCAGAACCAGCTGCAGGGCGTTGAGCTGGGCGTAAAGGTTGGGACACGGGACTGGAGGACACATCGTATTATATAACATTTAGTAGGAGTGGGGAAAAAAAACACTCACAAAAATATTGAGATTTTTCAATCTATATTTTTTGTTTAAAAAAAAAAATTAAATCAGTTTTTTTTATAAGAAAAAATACTTTTTTTACTTGTCTACATTATAACAAGCTGAATGATGGTCTGGCTGCTGAGTTTTGTTTTCCCAATTTAGAATTAAAAAAAAAAGAATAAATTACTTCACTAAAATCGGCAAAATCAAAGAATAGAAACAATCAGAATCTAAACTAATTGGTACCCGAAATAATGGTAAAAGAATCAAATAGAGAGGAAAAATATCGTCCCGGCTTCACATTTCGACACAGGAACAACAGGAATGAATAAACTGTTACTTAACCCTTATTCCCTCATCGGGACACTTTTGCCATTTTTGTCAACACTTTATTCATTTGGTGATCATGTGGGTGGTGTAACAGCTTAAGCATTGATTTTTCAAGTAAGTTTTGTATTCAGTATAATTTTTAATATCCATTTTGTTTTTCTGTCTTATTTATCTTATGCTCTGTAGAAGAATTTGGCATCACCTGGTGATCCTTGTGGACAAAGTGTCCCTGCAATGAAATTGTCATAAATGAATTTTTTTTCCAATTTTTTTTTTCATTCATCACTGTGACAACTTATTAAAAATACCAATTTTCAGGATTGTAACCCTTTAAAATCCAGTTTTTTTTATGTAATTCTCCTTTTGAGCAGGACCAAAGTTGTCTGATTAATACATTTAAAAAATATCAGAATTAAATATTAATATATGATGATTTTGCAGCAGTTTGTGTGCGAGGGCACTTCTGTCCTCAAGGATCAGAGGATGCCACGTCTGAGAAGGGCAAAAAGGTTAAACACCCCCCAAAAATCCAAATGTTCTGTCTCAGTTGTACATTTAATCAGTCAGAAAAGAAAAACTTATGTTTCCTAGAGGGTGAATGTGTGAGAAATCGAAAAACAAATTAATTGGCTCATTCGGACCACCGAGCTTAATTTAGAAAATCAATGTTCTCTAAGCCTCAAATCAATGACTTTCCAACAACCAAATGAAGGAGCCAAACAGATCCTAATAAAGGCTAACGGGGGATCTCATCTTACTGGGGTAGTCCTTCCCATCAGGAAAGTAGTATTCTGTGAACTCCGCGTGAATGGCAGGCATCTCTGGGGGGAGGTACAGGGACTTCTTATTGCAGGAGATCATAGTCTTTGGGCTGGAGCGCCGCTGGTCTGCTGTTGACACCTAAAAGCCAAACAATAAAAGTCAAAATGCACAAATTAAAACCAATTCATGCACATCTAAAGCAAAGAGGGTGTGTTGTAGCGACCTGGTAGATGCTGAAGTCTGCCATCCTGAGGACGACCGAGCTGGACATGAGCTGGGTTTTGGGAGTTTGAGGAGGAGGACTAAAAGAAGTGCTGGAGGACGAAGTGTTTATTTTACCTGGAGAGGAAGAAGACGACATGTAAGGACAGGTGATAGCAGATATATAAACAGGTATCTAAACAGAAACCCGTGTTCCTAAAAAAGGTGTGCATCACCGCACCCAGCTGTGCGCACACACACCGGGGTACCTGGCTCTAGACACCAGCAGCACTGAACAGGAGGCTGTGTGTGTGGGCTCCAGTCTAGCAGACATCCTTCTGCCTCCCTAAGCCCTATTCCTGCTTCTCCTGCCCTCTCCTGACTTCCTAGAGGCTCATACACATCGTCCCTAAGGGACACTGGAGGACAGAAAACCCGCAGGATGACGTGCAGCGGCTTCCATAAAAACAGCAACTCACACCCGAAACTAGTTGAGCTGGCCGGCTTACCGTGCTGCGGGGAGCCGGGGGCCGGGGCCTGCTGGTCTCGGATTGCGGTTTTTAACATTTCCATGTTGGACTTGAACTCATCCAGCAGGTTCTTGGCCCAGCCCTCCCTGGCTTTAGTGGCTTCGCTGTAGTGCATCCAGTGGAGACAAGTGTCCCCTGCAGGAAGAGAAGGATTTTATGGCTCCTTCTTTTTCTCTCTTTCAATCCTTTCAGAAGTTTATCAGACATGGAGTGAGAAAGGTTACGTAAAGAAAGTAGTTCCATTAATTCTCATACCTGCTCTGTGGAAGGGGTAGTAGTCCAGAGTGATGGAGCTGAAGGAAAGCTGCATGGCTCCGCCCGTTATCCTCTTATTGTTTACTGGAAAACAAGAATAAAAAGGGGAAGAGTCATTTAGTCATTTTGTTTGTCTTTGGTTATAGAAAAAAATGGCCAATGCGTCTGCCTGCAAAGCATGACATAAAGAAGTAGCTGTGAAAGGGGATAATCCATCCAGCATGTTCCATCCCACAGGATAAACACGGGCTTCATATGCACATGTAAAGGTAAACACTCAACACACAGATAGAAAAATGTCAGTGTGCAAAGATTGCAAAAGAAAAACATTTAATTTTAGCTTCATGACCTTCTTTCTTTATTTTTCTCTATTTATTTAAGTGTTAAACAGCAACTATTGAGCTAGAAGTCCTGCTTTCTCTTTTGACATGCTTTACTCGGGTTCAAAAGAAAAGCTCAAAAACATATGATAGAATTAAATAAAAATCCTCCCACATCCAGGTAGAGGTCCTGTAGCCTTTTTCTGAGAAAATCCAATTTTATTTGCAATATTTATCTATCGTTTACTGAGTAGAGGGGACTTATATGGAATGAGATTCTTTAGTTATTTTACTTTGTTTCTATATTATTTTGTAATGTTGGCATTTAAAGACAGAAACAAATGAAACTTATCCAGTTTTTGTGTGTGTTTTTTTTAAAAAACTTAGTGTTTAGAAATTAAAGTATAATAATGTTAAGGTGTAAAGCATCCAAGATTATCATGAGATTACTGACAAATGACAACAAAGCCTATTTACTATTTTTCTATTCTATACATCCCAGTATCGTCCGCTTTTATTAGTTCATGCAGATAAAAAGTGAAACAAAGGAAGCAGATCTGTGTGAACCTTTGTCCTTAGCGTGGATGTCATCGCAGATGTGCAGGTCGAGGTGCGTGATCTGGAGGTGATGGGATGTCTCGCACACGTCGTAGGCGCTGAACAGCTTAGCCATGGACGCGCTCTGGTCGGCGGCTGCGGACGCCTGCTGAGTGCGCACCTGCTGGGCTGAGGGGGGCGGAGATGACACCTGGAAGCACAGACGATTATAATAATGACTAAACTTCTAATGATGTCACTGTTTAGGTTGCTGTTTTTGCCTTGATTTGTTGGGGGTTTTTTTGTTGGACTGTCATGCAATACCCAATGCTTCCAGCAGAGGGCATGTCAGACCCAAAAACAGCAAACATCCAGAGTAACTGCACAGGCTAGGTGTGAATCTGAGAAGGTGATGGATGTCTGGATATTTGGGGCATCTAAGAAGGCTGGAGTATCAGTCAGAGTGAGAGCAATGATGAGACAATGTCAGCAGACAGACGTCGTATGGTATCAGGAGAGCACAAGGACAAATTATCAGACTGTGACTCCTCCACAGAGAGAGTAATTAGGGCATGAACTGAGGAAGAGCAGGAAAAAAAGAAAAGAATTTAACTCTTAGCTACAATGGGAAGAAAAAAGTTGAGTAAAAATGTGTGTTTTCACAGTAAGACATATGTCTACCTGCTCCTCTGTGGCCAAGCTCTTCCTCTGCTGGGCCGACTTCTCCATGGCTTCGCTCAGAGACTTCGCGTACTGCACCATAGCTTTGAGCTGGGAGTCGGTCAGCACCCACAGGAGATCGTCCAGGATCAGAATCAGCTTGGAGGCCACCACGTTGCAGTCCTTTATCTGTGTGAGGTAGAGCTGCAGCTGTAAACATGCAACATTCAGGTGGAGGCATCACGACCGCCGCCGCTTATCTCAGATAAAACGCTGGAGGGAAATCTGTGCCGAACTCTGCAGATGTCACCCAGCGGTGCCTGTGTGCAGCAAACATCTACTAAAACAGACTAAATAAAGTCAAGCAGCTCTTTTATAGCGGCTTTTTATTCATTCTGCAACACTAGCCGCTTGATTGGGCGAGCCTGCAGCCTGCGAGGACGCACACAGGGATTACTGTTCCCGTATGTCGGAGCTTTCTCATTACAAGCAAAGTCGATGGCTGAATCTATTATAACGGTGTGTGTACGTTTCCTACCCGTCTCTTCAGTGTGACTCTGATCTTGGACTGGTTGGTGATGAGCCGGATGGGCGCGCTCAGCATCTCGTGCTCGGCGCTCTGGATGGCGTCGGCTTCAATGCGGATCATTTGCCAGCTGATCTCTTTAAAAGTCAAAATCTGGAGGTGGGGGTGGATGAATTTAGAGACAGATTGGCAGATCAGGAATCCGGTTTGAAAGCGGCAGACACTGACCTCTCCCCTCTGAGGGTCCTGGATGCGAGTGAAGCGCAGGTCACCCATGCTCCAGCTGGTGTTGACGCTGTAGACCTGCAGCTGGGAGAGCTCGAAGGAGGCGTTGAAGGCCTTGGCGCTGATCCGGATGACGATAGAGTTGATGGAGAGAGAGATCCCCTCCACGACCTTCTCAGCGAAGCCGTACTCGCTGCGCGGGAGACAAACATGGAGCTGCAGCTCAAAGAAAACACAGAGCGGCTGATGAAAAAGCAGAAAAACTGTCCCAAGGCCCACCTTTGCCCCGATGCTGTTGCTATGGGAGACGGGCCATTGGGTGGGCGGGGCTCATCGCAGGTACTCATTTCCATCACGACTTTATCCAGACTCTGAAAGAAGGCAAAAAAAAATCACTGATACTTGATGTTTTTAACCTGCGGTAGACTTTGAATACTGATTTTTAAAAAACTGGAAGCTGTAAAATGTAAATAAAACCAAAATGTTGAGTTTTTTTTCCAGTGAAACATGTCAAAGGTTCAACGTGAGACATCTTGAACCTGACGGCACTAAATAAATCAGAAGGAAAACTGCGACGGGACCATGTTTACCACCACGCAGCATCGCTTTTTCCTTTCAGATCAGTCTGCAAACATCTGGAAACGGAGACCAGCTGCTGGGTTGTCATTGTCGCTTTTTATATAATCATATTTCCCCAGAAGCCACGCCTTGTGGGTCACCATTGCCTTTCACAAATATGAAAGGCCCTCCCCCCCCCAAAAGACCGTCTGGGTAAAAACATGTTGCTCTAAATCCACTGTGAAAAACACATGAAACCTCAAAGCATGAGACTTTTGAGCCGAACACTGATAACGATCCAGACCGTCACGTTTATCCTGAGTCTGCAGGACGTGGCAGCCAAAGCAAACAAAGCCAGGATTTTATTTGCTTTTTGTCCCAGATTATTTTAAATGTGCCTCGGTTCAGAAATCATCATATAGCTTTAAACTGTATTTGTGGATTTCAGGGTGGCAGACACAGATTTCTGTCCACTGGTCAAAATCACAGTCACGCCTGTTTTTATGGAGCGTCGCCCGAAGGTACAAAGATCAAGGCAATTTAGATTTTTGAAAGTCTTCAGATCCTGTTTGATATCATCACCTAAAGTCCATGGAAAAATATTCTAATATTATTCAGGGAAATGCTCATATTTCTCACTTTCAGTATCTAATATTTTCACTTTTACTATGAATTAAATATATGTTTTAGATTTGCAAATCTTTATCATCATTTTAATAATCAAAATATTAATAATATTTTCTACTTTATTCTGGAGATGCTCTCACATCAGGTGTTATTCAGCAAACTGCAGTAAAGGCAATATACCAGAACAGTTTGACCTAAATAAAGGTAAATGTTAGCAATTTGCCACTACTACTAATACTAAAAACGGCAAAAAAATGGATTCTAGTTGGAGAAAATCTGCCTACATGCTGTTTAAGTAGATTTTGATACCAAAGAGGATCAAAATAAGTAATTTTCAGGAAATACAACTAGCAGGTCTGTCCCTCTCTGTTGTGCTTATGTAGCCGTGTTATAGCTTTAATAAATGGCTTGGGATGGGGAGGGGGTATCTTGCAAACTTCATGAGTAGCACCAGGGGGTGTCCGTCCTTTTTATTACTGTCAGGACATCGCAACATTTTTAGATAATCATTAAATTAACCAAGTTCTGCTTTAATGAACAAACAGCTGGTAAACTAACAACACAAAGCTCCCTGAAACAAAGAACGACGCCGTTACTATTCCAACAGTATGAGGTCTTCACACAATAATCCTTCATCCTCCATCGATGTACAAACAACCTTCAGACTGAAGCTCCTCTAACATAAACTACCTCCATTTTTATATTATTGCACAACAGTTCACAAGCTGTGCTATGGTTGGATTTGTGATACTCTAAAGCAGAGTGACTAACACACTGCTGTGGTGGGACCTTACACAACGCTCTGATGGTTCAAAGCTGGGCTTTTCACAGGTACTGTTTGGATATTTCCATCTAGAAACACAACCAGCTACAGAAAGCAAGTATGAGGAGAGATGGAGCAGATGTGCTGCAAAACAATCAACTGTCTGGGGACGCGGAGCGGCTCGCCGGCAGTCTGTTAACCCGACACCTGCGCCCCGCTCGCTCAGGTGGCAGCCATGAGGGAGAAAGCAGCCAGCCGTGGCAGTAAAACACAGCGTGGTACAGCAGACCAGTCTGACCGATACAAAGAAAATGGCAGCCAGAAGAATAAATCTTAACTCCCAGATCTTCAAAAGCTGCCTTAGAAGTCATAATGGGAAGCTGAGTTTGAGGATCCCAGAAGTAACCAACCTTCTCCACCAGATTGCCCTCAGTAGAGCAGGAAACGTCTTAAAGCTCCACTACTGAGCTTTGGAAGATTTTTTACTTTGTATCTCCATAGCAACGGCTAACTCAGCATCTTGGAAAGCATCTTGGAAAGCTACAGGACAACCAAGGCTCCAGGAATACTTCCCAAAGGTCAGTTTGTCATAAAAACGAGTCAGAAACACTGACTTTTAAAGTCGGAAAGTTACGTAGTGTTACTTTAAGCTACCTCCGGTCAGTCACATGACCAGCAACAAATTACGGATGATTTAAAGTGTTAAAATAGTCATTTATTGTAAGACACTGAACTTGTTACGTAACAAACTGTTATTTTAATCTGCACCTGGTAGAAACATGTTTATACCACTACGATGTGGGCTCGGTTCACCAAACTGTAGCCAACTGCCTGGAAAAACTAAATAAAGCTTGACTGTTGCTACGCTGTGGTACAGAGTGTGCAACACAACAAGATTCAATGCTAATGGGGTAGAAATATACTGCTCACAATAAGTTACAGATACTGGGAGAGAGTCGTGGATGCTATACATAGGTGTTAATTATTACACTAATGGAAATGTTGTTTCTTCATATTCCTTATTAGTAATATACAGTAATAAAAAAGGGAACTTTCACTTATTTCATTTAAAATTCAGACGAAAAGGAAAAACACTCTGTAAATGACAGTAGCAATATCCCTAACTTACAGTGAAAAGTGTATAATAAGTGTAAAAAAAGTCCTCTTTGTAACGCCTTCAAGAAAATTGAAACAAAAAGATCCGCCATGGAAAGCTAGCATATCATAGATCCACTGTGACTATCCAGTTATTTAGAAGGGAGGCATCCGATAGAAATCCACAAATCAGCTTTGTCATCTTAAAAACGACACCTACAGCCGTGCTCCACAGGGGGATGCTGTTAACATGGAGGTGGATGATACCCACACCTGCCCAGGTGAGCTGTGGTGGAGGGTACGATATGTGAAAAATGCTTAAATAATCTTCAGCGAGCTTGAAATGCCCGTCCCTACCACACATTTAGGTAAAACCAGGGTTTTGTTACACATGTGGTGTTTAGAGTGATGCAACCTTCACTGATTTCTCTGCGTCTCAACTGTAAAATGAAACCCAACAGGTGATAAAATGAAGTCAAGATGAAGATAAATATAAGTCAAACTTTTAAAAATGACTCATACCTGCTCATGAAAAGAGCTGATGGAGACTATGAGACCTGAAATATTTATTAAAAATCGCAAGAAACAAGGTGAACTTACCAAAGAGATCGGGTGAGTCTTCAGCTTCGTCCATGGTATCTGCGAGGAGAAAGAGATTTTTAGCCTCAAAATATCCTGATAATAAATCTTTTGACTCTGAAAATGAAATGGGAATAAAAACGTAAAGCAGTGGGGGCAAAAAAGGAAGGAAAAAAATAAATCAATGTGTCTAGACTGACAGGCAACTCTTTCATTCAGCAACAGAGCTCCCATTAATCCTCATGATTCAAGTCTGTGTCCAATTATAAAGGAAAAGACATGAAATACTGATGTTTCCCCCCACATAGCGCCTCGTTCTTTCAGACATTATAAATCAAGAAATATTCAGGATTTGCAGCTTTAATTAAATTAAACACATTTCATTTGCTTCACTTCTGGCACAGAAATGAGGAGAACAAGCTCACATTTACTGGATTATATGAAGCTATAAACGTATGTATGGGAGTACTGATTAAGTTTAATTTAACCTGGATAATCAATAACTAATACTGATAGTAGTTATAATGAAAAAGGGAACAGTTTTGGGCTCAATCTGTCAATAACAGGAAGATGCAAAGAGGCGATGGGGATCTAACAAGTGAGGAAGTGAGATAAACATCAGTGTTTTCACGTTTCTACCGGTTTCAGAGGAACACGAAAAACTCAGCAACCTGAATCCAGGCAGCACGAAAAGTTTCCCTCCGAAAACGTGTAAAACGATGCGACTTTCGCAGCTGCAACACTGCGTCAGTGACACGGCGTAGACAAGAGGCTGCTTTGTTCCAGCGTGAAGGATAATTAGGGCGAAGACGGCAATCAAGGAAACACAAAACACAGCGTTTGCTGTTATTCATTAACCAAATGACCTCTAAAAAGGAGCTGACACGTGCACAGTTTACCGAGAATGCTGAGGACAGAGCAGCCGAAACTAAAGGAGGAAGAAAAGAGGTGGAAACTGGACCTTGCTCTAAATAAAAGTGGAGGAGCAAAGATCCATTCAGCGTTTCCAGGGTGTGTCGCAGTCACAGTCTGCATTCAGACGGTGCACTTGGCTGACGGCCGCATCACAACGCGAGACGGAAGGAGCAGAAAAAAACAAACAGTTCGATCTGGTTCTGCACGCAGGATGATCATGCTCTTTTTCTCTACTTCAGATCTGAATAAAACATCAGAAAAACTTATTGTGCCATAATATCCATTCTGTGTGGGTAAAATTTCACCTTTACATCCTGCGACATATGAAACTGCTGATTTCAGCAAATAAACTTTCATTACTACAGGAAAGTTAGTCCTGCGTTTAGGGCCATGCAAAAGAAAGGACCCCACCCCCATCACACCCACACACACCTCAGAAAGAGGAACGAATGCTTGCATCAGTGTGACACAGCTGCATGATAACAGCGAGAAATGTTTTACTCCGTCTGATGAGAATGAGTGATTTCTGCGCTCTGTCCTTGAGTCTGTCGCCCTGAGTCTTCGTACTGTGGGAGATGTGAGCTGTTCTCACAGTGTCTCCTTTAAATCGGGTCAAATGACGTGATTCTCTTTGTTCATGTGCATAAATGATGCTTTGCAGAGCAACAGAGGCTCTTTATTCTGTGCGGACACCTTGGCTCTTTTATAAAATGTTAAAACGTCTCTAAGGTGAGATTTAGTCAGACAAATTCATTTATTGCTTTTATTTCAGCTGAGATTAAAATCAAGATGAAAGCCATCTCACATGGCTCAAGAAAAGACTTCAAAGCGACAGTTTCACCGTTTCCCCCTCACCCTGATGACAGCCTTGTTGCAGAAGACGCGGTTGATGGCCAGCCAGGTGGGCAGGTCCAGCAGGCTCTGCAGAACCTCCTCGTCCAGCTCCAGGTTGGTGAGCTGGCCCTCCCCCTTCAGCGTGCTCAGGTTGATCTTGTCCGGCGACAGGTTCTTCGCAAACCTACGAAACACAAAAAAGGAGAGTCAATGGTGAAGATAAGGGACGCTGTTGCTGTTTAGGGTGATGCTACCATCTGCCGTTTACATATATTTATAAACAGTATGTCCTCAAAGTTCACTCTGACGAAGATGATTACAGAAATCTTTTTTGTTGAGGTAATTAACCACCAACAAGAATAGAAATAAAGACTAACTATCCCGCCGTAGAGGTTTTAACTATCAGCAGTCCAACATTTCATGCTTCTACTGTAATATAGTGAACACCTCTCAGCTACAAAGTGCAATATTGATTGATTTTATTTCTTCATGTTAACCACTCATGCCAATATCAACTGATTTTAAATCATTTGTCTGAATTTTGGCTATTTTTTTTTTCTTATTTATGCAGCAAATGACAAAGTGTGCCCAAATCTCAAGGTGCATCAATTGCCCAAACTCTGATTTATATTAATAGCCTCAGCATCTTGCAGGAGTTTAAACTGTCAAGTCGAAAATGTTTCAACAAAGACCTAAAAAACAACTTGGATGTCACTGACCCAAATGGCTTTTGCTCCGGTTTCACAGCTGGACTAATAGCCAACAGTTAGCAGAGTAGCTTTTTAGTAAATGGCTTATTGATTCTGGACTCTGCACATCACATCTGATGGAGTTTCGTATCAAACTTCACACGCTGCATAATCCTGATATCTGTCACATATCATCTGTCTAATACTTGAACTTCAGGTTTGTGGAGGACAAAGTCTACAATGCAGCGGAGAACAATAGTGATTCTATTTAAAAAGGTAAAGTCAGACCCAAACAATAAATCTCAGCTCGCTGGCCGAAGGTTGGCTCAACACGCAAATAGTACAGTCACCTTAAGCTTGTAAGCCAGCTAATCTCTCACACACAAACAGAACGTATCAGCAAACAGGACTGGATCAAAGCTCAGTTTTATGACCCGACACACACACATTTATTAATCTGTGAATGAATACCAAGGCTGAAAGATCAATACAGCAACCGCAGCGTTTAGTACCTCACTGTCCGAGCTGAAGATATTCCCGTAAGGTGAATAAAGAAGGCGAGTTCATGGGACTTATTCAGAGTTTACACACAACTTATAAGCAGATATATCCTCACTAGTCGCTATAAGCTACATCAGCTGATATTAACAAGAATGATCTGGATGCAACAATGAGACTACAGCAGGACGGTAAAAGAGTCCAACATAATGTGATCTTGATGAAAAATTGTTGATCTCAGTCAGAAATCAGTATCTTTCTGATTGTATGAATCTGGATCTTTAAGGTTAAACTGCTTGGCAGCATCACTCCCGGTACCCCACAGTTATGACCCTGGTATTTTAATTTCTAATGCAAACACACGCACCACAAACGTTGTTAAACGGGGTGTGTGTGTGTGTGTGGGGGGGGGTCCATTACTAATTACTAATGGCTGCAGTTAAGGCTTAGATCTATGCTTTCCTCCTGATTCGAGTCTTTTACAATTTGTTTACAATTGCGATTCTTTGATTATGCTCATGTTTGCACCCCAGAACATGTGAAAAACATTGAAAACATTGAATCAGGAACCATATTTTCACATCAAATGTGAGTCAGTTTTTAAGATTTATTCAGCAGGAATAAATTTGAACCAGCATTTAAATTTGGAGAAGCCAACAGAGCAGCCAGACCATCGTTTTGCTGCTAGAAAGCCCAGTGAGACAACATAAAAAGTAAGAAAAAAAAAACAGAAAAACAATTGAACAATTTTGGGAAATTTATTTTGAAAAAAAAAGTTTGTTAAAAAAATTTATATAAAAATAATGAAACAAAAAAACAAAAAAAAGACATGATTAATATTTACACACACACATACATATATATATATATATATAATTAAAATTATATATATAATTAAAATATAGGCCCTGCGACAGACTGGCGACCTGTCCAGGGTGTACCCCGCCTCTCGCCCGTTGACAGCTGGGATAGGCTCCA
>JAVQJG010053637.1:0-10044 GCA_036024015.1 Craterocephalus amniculus | reverse complement strand
ACTATTTTTAGGGCAGAATCCGGGAACTTTGCAGTGCACTGGATTTAAATTGCAACCGCACTTACACTCAAAAGAAGTGCACCAAAGGGTGCAAGTGCGCTGATTGAGACACGGCCACATATTTCTGCAGCAGCTGCATCCATCTCTGTGAAATATGCTAATATTTTGAGCATCTATATGTAACAACATGACATATTTAGTTTGATTTTTTTTGTCAAATATCTTTCCTACTTTTTTCCCCATGAAACTGTGCACATATATTAATGATAAAAAGTTAGATTATTTTTCTAATCCATTGCTCTATCAGGCGCCAATAAGGTTGAAATTTGAATTTCAGCAACAGTTTGGCGTACCTGATAAACTGAAGGATTTCATTTTATCTTTAGGTGTCCTTTTAAGATGCATTAATTGGCAAATTAACATAAACCTGCAGCTGCCCTTATAATTTAGCTCAAAGCATTGCTGCACACTTCCTCATAAAGCCATTAGCATGGCTGTAGTCTCTTAGTATTCCTGAATTGTGTGTGTAAATCCTCTTTGATGTTAGGATTTGGATAGTGCTTTAACACAACAGACGCAGTGCAAACTCATGTCAAAGTATTGCCACAGGCAGTGTATGACAGATGACAGCTCATTTTGTAATCTGCTTAAAAGAGGATACAAGCCTTTTCTCCCTGAAACATATAGTACAGTATACATGCACAGCTCTGAACTGACCTCCGCCCGGTGGGATCAGCACAATGTGAAGGAAGCTGCTAGAACACCGGTAGGGTGGAACGCTTTCCGAGTTCAGAACTTATATTCAGATCAAAGCGCGTCAAATCATGATGCTGAATCCCCTGAGCTCACTTGGAGTGCGGTGAGTGGGCTGGCATTTTGTCATATTCACCACTTGGCAAGGTTGGCTTTTAATGTGTCTAAGTAGGTGGAACTTCTGGTTTTCATTGATCAGTGATGTGAAAGAGCGTTCAGTCACGTTGCTTTGTGCTTCTGTTGAGAGACGTGCGCTGGAGTTTTGTACTATAAATCTCTGCAGGAACAACAGATAAATGCAACAGTATGTTTTAGTAAAGAGAGAACATGTCTGAGGTAAAACTGCTCTGAAGTTATTATGTTACCCTGAACGGACATATTTTTTTTTATCTATAAGTCTATTATTATTTAATCCTATGCCTTATAATTTGTTATGTTGCCATATGAAATAGTCATTTTCTTTCTTTTTTTTATTAGAGAAAAGAGACAAAGAAGTTCATAAATGTCTGAATTTAAATATCTTGGGTGTATCCTCACTAGCCCTTGTGAAATAAATCATCATTTGTTTGCTCAGAAAGTTCAGTTTGTTTGGAGAGGTGTGCAGGGCTTGAAGTATTCCGGCACTCTGCTGGATCTGTGGCATGTGGAGTGTTTGCGGGGGACAAAAAGAAAAGGATATAATTTAATAACTTGTTGGGTGTACTAATTTGGACTATTATTACTCTGAGTTCATCTACCAATGATATGAGAAGAACGGAATTATTTTACAGAGCATGAAGATTCATCAACACACCGTCCAGTTTTTGATTATGAAACATTTTATTTTATTTGTAAAAATGCAAACAAGTGTTAGTGTTAAAGTCCTGTATGATTTCTTGCTTGTGTTGTTCTCACTCTCAGATGTAAGTCGGTTTATTCTGCCAATTGACTGACTGTAGAATAAACTGTCACTGTCAATATGTTTCTGACTAAAACCAGAGACAGAACAAACGAATGTTCTGTAACACTACTGAAAACCACGTAACAAATGCACAAAATGTTTACCGTAACTTTTTGTATGATATTCTACAAACATTTGATGACATGCTACCCGTCTTGTACCAAGTCTAGTGGACTGTTCCAATTGTTTTTAGCATTTATTCACTGATTTTCTAAAATGTGAAAGAAAATTTGAGAAGGATTAAAACAATATAAGGCATTGTCATTAATTTCGTTCAGATACATTTTTGGAAAATATTATAGCAGCTTTCCTTCTGACTACACCAGAAAATTAATTGACCAAGGGTGTCTTATTTGTCCTGACAGCTGTTGATGTTTCAAAGTCTTTTTAAGCTGTTGTTAAAAGCTGGTTGTTGCTGATGCGAGTTTCATTAATTAGTCCACTAATCAGGAATGAGAGTAATCACTGTTGTCAGGCAAACAACCCTGTGTAACTTCTGTGGAAGTAGATGGAGACATTTAAGCAATTAACAGTTAGGCCCTGAAAGTCAGCACTTAACTGCATGGAGTCATTTTTTATGTTTACCATAAGCCTAAGGCCAATTTTCTCAATGGTCTAAAAAAGAGAAGAAAAAAAAAGGAGTGCCTCAAGCTATTTGTCCTTTATTTCATGTGTCGATTATGGTGATGCAGTCAGAGTATAAAATATTGATCCAAAAATCACCCATGGTTGCTCAGTTAAGCAGAGATGGGCTAAATGGTTTTCATTCTCAACTGGTGGTGAATTGTTCAAAACACCCGTGGTGTAAGAAGAAAATCATAAAATATTCTAGCCTTGTTAGGGAGAATAGAAATCCCACATCTCTTTTATGGATTTGTTGTTTTCGCACACAACTGATGTTATTTATTTTTACTTGAAAGTGTTAAATGTAGCTTTTATGGAAAACCTACAAAATGTATTGTTTATGGAAACAAGCGCAAAGATTTAGGTATACAATAACCCAACTGTACATAAATATACCTAGATACCTGGAGAAACATCAGAGATCTCCATATGTAAATACTGTATATACTGTATCTAATATTTATGTGTTTGTGTGAGTTGCAGTCCAAGGTTCAGACAGACTTCCCTTTTTTAGCATACTGTGACTTTTCATTTTCCTCTTGCACATGAGGCTTGTCATGTGTATAATGCACATCCATACCACGGCCCATCCTATTAAGTATGAGTGTGAACACCCAGGACATGAATAGTTAAGATGTTGTCAATCCCAGCAATGCAACAAATTACCATAACAATTTAATTATGCATGCCACGGCGCAGCCAGGACTGTGTACAGATGAGCGACTGCGGTGGAACATCACGCCGACCGGATTAGCATTGAGAGAGATTTGATGTGGTTTAGTTAAAAGGATTATTACTAGTTGTGGCTCATGGCTGGACTACAAATAAGAGGTTTGATATATTTGGAATTAGAATAAATGGATTGGGGATTTTCTGACATACCCACAAAGGGAAATTTATGGAGAGAAATAAGTATCATATCATATGTGTGTGTGTAATACATGAGTTGTGATCTGTGTAAACTAATTTGTGTGTAACTTTGGGTAGTTGTATGTGTATAACATGATTTGTACACCGTGCAAACCATTTTGTGTGTAAATTTAGGTACTTGCAAATGCGTATTCAAGTGTACTCACAAATACTTACATACTTACACAACACTAAACTGGAGGTTTGATTAGTTGGAAGTGAGTTTTAAAACCGTTTTAACTGTACTCAGTTGCCAATCTGTGGAGGATGTAGTGGTTGGCCACAACCACTACATCTAGTACACTAGGGCGCTGATTTACGAAGAGGGCAAATTGCGGCATTATTTCTTTATTTGCAGCGCTGTTTTGCTCCGGTTATGCTTCCATGCTCTGTGTGTGATTAACTAAAATGACACCTGTTATCATTTACGTGCGCAAAGAGCAGTATTTAAATGAGGATTTAGCTGCGCTGTTTGCTCTGTCATGGAAGGATCCGGAGAGCAAGGGAACCTCAAGCAAAAAAATTTCGATCCAATAGAATTTGAAATATTAGTAGAGGGGACAAATAAAATATTTCTGAGCTCGAGAAAAAAATCTAAATGTCACCAGATTTGCTGCAATATTGGAGAATATCTGCAGAAGATAAATGCAGTTTGAATAACCAGAAGAACAGCGGATGAAGTTAAGATAAGGAGGCAAGACGGAGAACCAAAAAACAAAAAAATGCTCATATTAAAAAATTGCCAAGTAAGACCACCTGGGGCCACCAGAAGAGATTCATCTGACCAATATTTTGTATCAGGTCCATCTCACTTTCTGCAAAGAGCAGACAACTGGTGTGTCTGGGTCTGCAGCCCTTACCCATGGGGTGCACGCAGTGTCATGTGTGGCACATCGCTAAGGCCAGATACTCGGGGCATTTCTGTGCACATACGGCAGCTGGTCAGTGTGTCTGGGCTGGTGATGGGCATTAATGTAAGAGGAGTGGACAAAGGCGGTCAGGTGATGGTGAGGGATGTCCATGCCAGCAGCTCCAGAGGCCAAGCAGCACTTGCCCCGAACGCTCCCATTATATGGAAATATGCCAATCGCGTGTGGACATGAATATCTTCCTAAGGAGTTTGAGTTGGCCACAACTGTCTTGGTGAGTAAATGATTGTATAGCATGCTACAACATAGGTAGCATGAAAATGACCGAACTTCCCCTTTAAAGCTAGCTACCACATCGCTGAACTTGTGACTAAATCACAGAAGTCTTACCCTGTTGCACAGAAGTTAATACTTCCCACCTGCAAAGCCATTGTAAATGAGATGCTCGGACCCGAAGCAGCTAAAGAAATAGCCAAAGTCCCTCTCTCAGATAACACAATTTCCAGACGTATTGATGAGATGTCAGCAGACATCGAAAGTGTGGTTTTGAACGAGATTTGTAACAGTAATAAATTGGCCTTGCAACTTGATGAGTGTACTGATATAAGTGGGCATGCTCAACTCTTGTCCAATGTGTGTTTTGTGGATGGAGACACAATCACGAGAAAACTTTCTCTTTTGCAAGGCTTTGACAGGAAAAACAACAGGGGAGAAAATTTTTTGGGTCACATCAGAATATCTGGAAAAAGGTGGACTTATGTGGGAAAACTGCACAAGTGTCTGCACTGTTGGAGCTGCAGCTATGGACCAAAGGCTTTGTAAGCAGAGTGAAGGAAAAAAACCCAGATGTGATCATTACGCACTGTTTTTTACATCGCGAAGCCATCGTAGCCAAGACTTTACCAGCCATCCTCGTTCCTGTGTTGGATAATGTGCGCATGGTGAACTTTGTGAAGTCACGATCTGTGAAAAGTCACATATTTGCGGCTTCGTGTAAGGAAATGGGAGTGGAACATAAAGCCTCGCTGTTTCACACGGAGGTCCGATAACTGTCGCGCGGCAAGGTGTTGGCCCGTGTGTATGAGCTGTGAGAGGATCTTAAAGTGTGAAGAAGCCTGACTGAGAAACTAACTGAACTGAGACAAGGTCGTGGTCTCAATCTAAGCTTTGCTGATCTACCTTTGGACCGTCTTTGGTTGGCAGCTGCCAAGGAGTTCCCCATGGCCAACAAAGCTATTTTGACATTGCTACCATTTTCCACAACATATTTGTGTGAGGTGAGCTTTTCAAGCCTGACTGCTGTAAAAACTAAATACAGAGAAAGACTGAGAGCTGTGAAGGAAGAGCTTTGTGTGTGTCTTTCATCGATCCCTGCCAGGATATCAGCTCTGTGTTCATCCAAACAGACCCAAGTTTCATACTGAGTGAGTATAAATATGAAAGATTATAATAATTATATAAGATTGTACCAAGATTCTAAATATTTTTTTCTTTTTTATTTGATTCCTATTCAAGATGTTGTAATATAACATCATTCTTCAATGTTAAATAAAACGCTTATATTAACAATTTAATCCTTATATTGTTAATATAACATTTTCAGGTGGTGGTGTGCCGCGTGATTTTTTCAATGTAAGAAATGTTCCTTGGCTCAAAAAAGTTTGAAAATGACTGATCTAGTGTGAGGCATGGGGAGGCGGAGCATTCTCGATGGGCCATTATGATAGCAATTTTACCATTCAAACAACACTAATGCTCACTTTTATTGAGCCAAGCAAACCTATATGCCACAAAAAGCAGAGTAAAGTCACTAACCAGTTCACAAACTTGCAGCCTGACAGGGGTCAATCTAGGAGGGTCGGCTGTCAATGGTACTGAAAGCTGAGACAAAAACAAAACCTTTTACCATCTTTGATACAGCTTAGGATAAAATTAACACAGCTGACCTAAAATGACACAATCTATTCAAATAGATATAGACACAGCGGTCCATCATATCATTTTGAGCTTTACATATAACAGAAAATAGACTTGGCAGTCTGTTATAGCTGACAGCAACACAGGGCAGATTCAAATAGGCAGGTGGTCAAGACCACAACTATTCAAGCCATCAGTATTCGGGTTAAAGTCAATATTACAGTTTGATGAAAAGTATGAAGTTAGTGGATGGGTGTCCACTTACTTCATACTACAAGAAGAAACCAACTTACTTTTCTGTCCTACCTTCAGGTGAATGAGCCAGATTGATGTTTGTTATTCTCAATTTTTTCCTGTTTAGCTTCCCTCCAAAGAGTAGTGCAGAGAAAAAAAAGTTAATACTGCACAGCCAATCAGTGCTGGCTCACAGCACCGATCTATTCATGAACAGTCATGATGTAAGAATTTGCAAATTGGAGCCCACACTCATATAGGTATACCTTCATACACACTGCACATTTTACCATAATTATTTAAGATTTAATATGAACATATCACATAAACGGGGGCCTATGACCCTGTGGGCCCTGGGGTGACATGGCTCCGCTGCAGAGCATGACCCATCAGGAAAAAGCAATGCTGGCTGTTTTTTGCCTCTTACTTTATAAAAAACAAAACAAAAACACCACACACAAAAAAGAATCAAACAAAAAAGAATCATGGAAAAAGTGATGGACACTGTAGGATGTTTGGATTGTAACGTGAGTTAACACAAGCTTGAAAACCTGTGCTTGATACTAGCACTGGTACTAACTAGCGCTAACATTGCCACAATCATTGCAAACTATGTTTGTTTTTTTACTTTTCCATCAGTCAGCTGAGTCGTCATTGCACATTGAGCTGTTTGGCTCACTACATGACAAAATGCATGGCTACAGGTGGAACAAGGCAAGGTGTGTGTGAGTTTTCCTGGTGCAATTAGCCCAAGAAGAGTAGGAGTAGAGCCAGGTGGGAGGGACTGACACATGTGAAGGAGTGTTGTGATGTTGAATGTGTAAGTACTGCAGCAACACTCCACCTGCATAGTCCACAATGTTTATCTGACTTTTTTCAATAATTTAAATCCAGTTCTTCGTAGAGTTGTTTCTTGATCATCAAACTGAAACATGAATGAAATAAAATGACTGAAGTTCTTTTGAAACAATTTATTTTTTCTTTACATTGATTCTGCAACAAAATGTTGTTTATTACAGAATGCACATCCCTCATCACAGAGCTGAGCTGGCAACTAAGATCTGAGCAACTGGCTGATGAGAAGATACTTACACATGCAGACACGTGCACACACACACACACACATACACACACACTATATATCATGTATCATATGGAATATTATTTAAGATACTGTACATTAAAATAATACAGTTTACAGTGACCTTCTGTAAATACTGATGCTGCATAAACACTGAGTCGGATTTTCCTCACAGAGAAAAACTGACTGAGCTGTGATGATGCTGAGGTGGAGGCGTGTGAGATCATTTGCAAGGATGTGCAGATGGTTGTAGACTGGAAGAGCCACATTTCTCCTACTGTCAGTCAGGTCTGCCTCGCAGTCCGACACCCATGGCATGAAAACAACAGAAAATGGAGCCAAAGCCAGAGAGTTGAGAACCAACTTTCTGTGCGAGACTGGATAATCAGGGACATGGTCGTTGATGCTACTCTGGTGTGTGTTGAGTTGATTTGGCTACAATGCACCTAAAGACATTCATTGTTGAAAACAGATTATCTACCTGTGTGTTTTAGGAAAAACTTTTCTAACCTCTGCAAACCCGCTGAGCCATCAACAGTCCCTCAGTGTCCTGGTCAAAAGTGCAGTGATATGGAAACAGATCCTGCTTATACTTGTGGATATGTCTGTGAGCTGCCAGAGTCTCTGAGACAGAGTTCACACCACAAATGTATCTTTTTTTTTTCATTTCTATTTTTTGTCCATTGACTATTAAAAAATCTGTGTGCATTTTGAACTATTAGTGATGTTCCAGAGAATTTGTCCCTGCACACTCCCATCTTCTGGAACTCCTTCATGATTGTGCAGCACATATAAAACTGTTGCGGTTAGTTTGGTCTTTACCCTGATGAATAGTGAAGTGCTCCTGATGGTGGATCATAGTCAGCGTGTTGTAGCCGCACTCATGTCCAGGGGACATGATGTGCCGCTCTGCCAATGGGCATTTTCTCATCATGGTCTGAACCACCTCATCCTGGTCTATCCCTCATGTCTCCTTCAGACATGTCTGAACTAACAAGTCATTTTGTCCAGACATGTGTGTCCACATGTCTCCTGACATTAACACTGTCTGGAATCCCTGTGTGGACATGCATGCTGCCTCTGCTCTTCTCTTCACTTCCTAAAACAGAAGACCCCCCACATTAACAACAGAGACGTGGAAAGAAACTCTGATATTCTGTGTGATGATCTTTAACAGTCCTGCTGCTGTTTCCCTGGAAAGTTCCTTTCCCTGGTCTCACAACTGTCTGATCCAGACTGCTTTCATCTGGACGTCCATGATGGCAGAACAGGTCCTCATCACTTCTTCCAACAACCCATCACTCCTGACCTGCTCTGGACTGTCCAGGTTTCTTACTGAATGTCCTCCCCCTGTGTAACTCACGTTGGAGCATAAGTGGTTCCCAACCTTTTTTCCCTTGAGGACCCCCTTTACACAATTACCTAAAATGCCTCCACCCCCTCACCCATGCTGAAACCACTCTGGTGTTCTGCTTTCAAGTGAGATTCTCATCATAAATTACTTATGGCTGAGTTCTGTCTTCAACAAAACCAAAGTTAAATTAACAACATATAGAGTTAAATTTTTTTCTTAAAATAGGTGCAGTGTTTGGGACCCCCTTTGCTCTTCATGGACCCCATGTTGGGAACCACTGAGCTAAAGGAATGAATGGAAATGTGTCCAGGAAAGAGAAAACATTCATTGTTGATGAATTACTTCTACAGCAACAGAAACTGAAGCAGCATGTGTCCTGGTCCATGTCCCAGCTCTCATCTGAGTCATTAGACTATATGTAACAACTAGGGCTGTCAGTTGATTAAAAAAAATAATCAAATTAATAACAGCATTTGTAATTAATTAATCTAATTAATCACAATTTAAACGCAAATTTGCTGAAGCAGTCGTGGGGAATGCTGGTCCACAAGGGCCGCAGTCTTTTAGGTTTTTCATGCAACCCAGCTCCAACATACTTGAAAGAAAACTTTTTTGAAAGAAAACTTTCCGTTCAAAAGCCCTAGCAACGCCTCGCTCATTATGTCCACATCCCACTTTGGCCAGTGATACAGGTGGGCATAGACGACACACCTTTTCTTAACCTCCTCCTTCTTTTCTTTTTCTTCTTGTGCGTTGCTTTTACCTTGGAACTGGGAAGTCGTAACTGATCGTAACTAAGTTCACAACTCGGGAAAATAATAAGACAGCTTCCACATTATAACCATTTCTTTGGGGCAATTGTTGCTTGGAACCAGCAAAGACGCTATAACAGAACAGCAAACGTTTTTTCTAAGCAGCATCGGCTGTTTTACAACTTCCGCAAAAGGAAACTGCCATTTCTAAACAATAAAGTGCCGTTGAGAAGAGCTGTTTGCCTGGTTTGGATCTCAGCTGATAGTAGCGTTGTAGTTCATGAAAAAAGTGAATTACCCTACAGCAGCATCTCCCTATATTTAACTGGTCAGAATTACAAATAAACGTGATATTATAGGGGCTTCTGCAATGTAAACAACACAGACATCTTGAAACGCTAAATAGTGGGGGCTGTTGAGGCTCTTCCGACTTTCCTCCTGGAAATCTAGTTGAAACTTCCCACTTCTTCTTCTCCTGGTGTTTACTGGCAGTTGTCAAACATCTTTAGGTGCATTACTCACTGTCCGGATCATTCAATAGGCCAAATTTAAAATGCTCATGCATTGAATTGGCACTCAGAATTAATTGCGTTAATAATTTTAACGCGTTA
>JAVQJG010053632.1:0-19278 GCA_036024015.1 Craterocephalus amniculus | reverse complement strand
AGGTAAAACTACAGGACAGCAACTATCTACTAAAAGTCCAAAAATATCAGGTTCAGCCGTTAAGTTTTTAATAAACTAATTGGAAAGACAAAAGACCGCTGGCTGCGCTTCCAGCACTCTTCTCCACGTTCGAATCGAAACTGCAGGAGCTGCTGCTGAGTAAAGGACCAGCCAAGCAGTTAGCTGGTTCCGCCTTGCAGGCTTTGATTGGCAGACGAAGTAATTCTGCTGAAAAACTTCATTATGAAATAAAAAGGCCCATGTGGAAAAAGGTTTAATGAAATAAAAAATGTATTATTAAAAAATGGACTTTGTTAAAAAATAAAATGAAAAAATATTTAAATATACATTTAAAAGATCTTGGACAATGAAATTAAAAGTAAATATTGTAAAAAGTATTATATTGTGAAATAAAATCCTGAATTATTTTAATAAATTGAAGATAATAAATATATATTAAAGAATAATAATGTATATATTTCACAATAACACTCCTTTATTTTACTATTAAAGGCCATAATATATATTTGCCTTTTATTTATCAAAATGGTATTTATTTCAAAGTCTTATTTATATTTATTCAATTTTGAATATTTTGGGCCTCCATAAGTGACAGCTAAAATATCTGCACATTGTTGTGTACTGTAAACCCACAAGGCTGATCTTTTGTTCTACACACAAGAGTCAAAGTCTTTAATTTTTTTTTTTACAGTTTTAATAGTTCCTTTTTCACGAAAGTCTGTAGTTGATACTGCCATTTAAAAAATAAGGTGAATGTTTACAAAAAATTTGAATAAAGAAAGATTAATGATTCATTTAGTCTAGTTTCTGCCAGTAGTGAACCATGTTGAATCGATTTCATAAAGCAAAGCATGTAGACGTGTAGGCACAGCAGTCAGCATTCAACTGGTCTCTGTTTGCTTCTGTATGGATTCAATTTCCTCAGTGATTCAGCGTCCCCTCCTCTGAACTGTTGAGGGAAAAAAAACAACATAAAAATCATTTTTTTCCACCGAATAACATCCTGGTGATCTTTAAGCTGCCTCAAGCTTTCTCACCTTTTTCAGTGACCGTATACATCGTCTCCATTCCAGCTTTAATGTGATCGGTGACGTGACAGTGAAGCAGCCAAGTACCGGGATACTGAGGACGCATTTTTACCGTCTGGACACAAAGAGACAACTCATACTGGTTAGATAACAATTTCTTTTGAGTTTTCTGTTGATTTATTTTAAACATTTCTTTTGTTGTTTAATTGTTTTGTTTTTTTCCCCTTTTTTGGTTTGGTAAATTCCATTAAAATCTTAGAGAAACTATCATTTTAAATCTTATTGACAGGCAATATAAGTCACATAAATTGAAATATATGAAAAAAAAAGTCTCTGATTTGCTGCCATCGTTCAAGAAAACTTTCTAGAAAAGTTGAGTTGAAGCAATGATTACTACCTCTGCCTTGGGGAGGGCATGTTTTGTTGGCAACAAAACTCAAAAAGTGTGGGATGCATGTTGATTAAATTTCAATGAAATTTCAGAAATGGAATGAGGAAGAAGTGATAAGATATCGGGTGTGATCTGGATCTGGACACTGCTTTTTTTTTCTATTTATGATTCTGTGATATGGGGAGAAAGGGAGAGATTCAAATTTATAAACTAATGTCCACAGTTATTACCAAACTAAAATTGCAATGGCTTCATGTGGTTCTGCCCTCTCTGAGTGCTTCTATAAAAATGGTGATTAAAGGTACAGTCAATGCAGAGCCAAATTTTGTGAATTCAGCCTTTTATATTTTATATTTCTGACCACAGTTACTAATTGTTTAGTTACTCAGTCACTAATTATACGTATGATTAAGAAATAAATGTAAAGATCTACAGATGGAGTGGAAATTCAATAATCTGACTAACGTGACACAGAATCAATTATTACAGCATCAAGCATTCTCAGTAGGCTTGGCTCCTTTAAAAAATTACATAAATTACTTGAAAGAATAAATTAGACAAACCAATATCAAGTGCAGCTGGGTGAGGAGTTTTTGTTGGTTTTACCTGGAAAGTGGCTGGAAACAGCTCATATGAATCGACACGGTGGCGGCCTCCACCCAGCTGTGGATTAAAGAAAACAATTGATTCAAATTATACATTATTATTATTGTCACTATTATTATTTTTAATGAGCAATTTTCTTGCTGTATCTGTTTACTTGCATATTATACCTTATATTCCACACTGTGGCCATGCCAGTGAACGGTGTGTATGTCCACCTCATTGCCCATTCCCATCAGGTACCAGTAGACTTTATCACCCACTTCCATGTTCAAACCAATCAGGTTGCTATACACATACCCGTTAATCGCTGCACGCAAACAAACAGACATGTACGTCATCAGAAAACCTTTGGTAAGTCATTTTGGGACATTTATATAAGGATTATGTCATAAAAGCTCGATGTGGAAGTTTCTGAGTTCACTTTTTTTTCATAGTTAAGGACATCAGACATTAGTCCATAAAAGTTTGAAGTTGCAAAATGTGTGTATTTAGCAAGAAACTAGAGAAAACATTTTGTCCAAACACAGAAGATGAAGTGTTACGTAACAAACCACATCACTGCATGTTGTAACCAGATTTCTTACAACATTAAAAACCCATTGTGTTTAACACAGATCCGTTTTATCATTAAATACTTTGAAATGCTAAACCAAATAATATCTGTTTGTAGTTAACCTCATACCTCAATCTCTAAAGTCATATCTTAAGGTTTTCTAGAAGTGATGAATTACAGTGTATCTGTGTTAGGGGGTGTAGAGTCAACATGTGGCTGACTCAGGTAATTATGCCTTGAGGCTCAATATAATAAAACTACATAACATAAACATAAATCCCTCACTGCAGTCTAGTTATCTATAAAAAAAAGAAATATGTACATATATATTGATCTTTTAAAAAATCTTAGCATTTAATATATATTTCTTCAGATTATGACTAAAACTTTCAGTCAACACCAACTATGATCTTTCACATTCAATACAAAAAGCCTCTTGGTCAATATAGGAGAGAATGAAATGCCTCGATCAGCTGAGAGTAGTTTTAGGATATAAAGTTGTCACTAGTTTATCAAAATTTTTTACTTTATTCTAAGTGAGAAAATTTTAACGTTACTATGAATTTAAATTGCAAATCAAATCAAAAATGTGCTTTGAGTATTGTGAGTATAGTGTGCTTATGTCACCGTGCATCTTGTTGCTCTCGATGAAGTCTTCATTATCCTTCAAGTTTGGATGAGGAACCCTGATGTGTCTCCTGATGTTTTCATCCAAATACCTGAAGTAACACAATATACACAGGTTTTGTTTGTGAAACTGCTGCAAGAATAATAAAGGTCAATTTTCAACTCACTGTCAGTTTAACATTTTATTATTTCACCGTTATCACTTAATTACTGTGACATAAAGTAAAAGTTGGATAATTCTTTCAGGATTATCCTGCTACTCACCAGCTTTCATTCTCATCAAAAACCATAAAAAGCAGTGCAAATTCTTCTACTTCCTTCTTCAGTCCAAGACTCCTGAAAGCAGCAGTTTTATGTTAAAAATTATGAAACTCTGCAAAAACTGTAGGTGAACATGTGGATGTGGAAACATTCACCTGGCCCAACTACGGCGGCAAATCACCAACGGACCAATCAGCCCGCTGTAAAGGTCCTGGCAGGCAGAGGAAAAACGTGTCAGTGTGTGTAAGTTATTCATATTTCTCTGTGTTTGATCTCATGTTTATGAGCGTACCTTGATGACATCGACCGTGGAGTAGTACGCAGACACAGAGCACTCCTCCTGCTCTGTGGTTGGTCCGGTATTCTTGTTGACATACCAGGTGTATGTGTGAGTTTCACCTGGGACAGACATTTTATTTAAGGATTTTGTTTTCATAAACATATCGAATAAATCATTGAAAAAACACTCAATATTCTGTTTTTGTGCTTCCTGAAGAATCAAAAGCATTCAGGAGTTAAAAAAAGGTAAAACTTACAAACTATGAAAACTAACCGATAAATAATCAAATAACTTATTAATTTAGAGTTTATGTTAATAAAAAGTATCAGTTTTATGTATTACCATACCTGGTTTAGTTTGATAGACATCGGGAGTTTCTGCCTTGACTCCGTGGGCATGAATAGAATAAGGTCTGGATGCCAGATTTTTAAAAACTATTTTAACTTTGTCCCCCACATTAGCATGAATCATTGGACCTGAAATGAAGAGAGATGTTTTTATTCCTCGTTGTGTCAGAATAAATTGTCCATTAACAAATTAATAATGTTAATAACTTATCCCAGAAGTGAAGAGAGACTAAAGATTAAAATGAAAAGCAGTATGAACAAAAGAATTAAGAGAAAATGGGATTATGGCAGGCCCTGCGACAGACTGGCGACCTGTCCAGGGTGTACACCGCCTCTCGCCCCTTGACAGCTGGGATAGGCTCCAGCGCACCCGCGACCCACTTGGATTCAGCGGTTCAGAAAATGGATGGATGGATGGGATTATGGCAAAAAACTTTAAGGGATGCATTATTACCACAAATATACACTAAATGGATGCAATGCCACTAAAATGAGAATAAACTGGACAAACTAGTCATAAAATCGGAGAAAATCTAGGTACAAAAATAGCATATATTACACGACATGCACTTTAAACCCCAACACAAAGCAAACAAACATATTGCAGTTTCTTTTTGTGCCAGAGAGACACTCAATTCTAAATCCAACCATGTTTGCTGCACAAACACTGGTGTGAAGTTAACATAAATACTCCTGATCTCCCACCTTACCCATAATGCCAAGGTGCTCCATATCAGGTGTCCTCTCCACCTGCTTAGTAAACTTGTCGTTGGTGAATTGTCGGTAGACAACCTTCTTGTAACGAGAGCCAATAAATCCACCACGCTGGTCCACGAACACAAGGGCATGACTGCAACAGAAGAGAATTTGTTATTCAGAAACAGCTTAGTGGGGAAACTATGCTTCACAAATGTGGGGCTACTTTCATACGACATTGTGATGGTGCATAATTTCTGAGAACAACTTAATATTTTACAGGTTATTTTAAATGAAAAACAGCACCCCTGCATTTGGTTTTATTATAATATTACTTTTCTTCTGTTCCGCGGAAAAACTCCGCTTCCCAGGTGCGGTTTGGAGAATAGTCCCAGTCCATTTCCACGGCAGCAATGTAGTAGGTCTTTGAATGGAGCATCACCTCACTCTGACGCTGAAACATGCCACATTTCGTCACTGTGTAATTGGCTCGCATCCCGTTCCGATAATGGTCCACTGTAGCAGACACCACTTCAAACGCTCCTAAAACACACAGAAATATTACATGTGATGTAAGAAATGCACAGGCCCCACTCAGATTTTGAAGTTAGCCTTCAAAGCTCTTGCTAGTTTCAACCTGACCATGGCTGACAACATATCCACTTCGAGACAAGCACAGACCCTTGTTGAATCTCTACGTACAGTATTTCTTAAAACAAAATCCAGTAAATGTCTATGATATTTACCCTTTTCCCAATCAACCAGTGATTACCTGTACATCTGTATTTTTCTACCTCCCCTGTCCTCTGACTCAGTGATTCCCAAACCTTTTGAGTCATGACCCCAAAAATTATATATGTTGGTGTTCATGAAGATTAACCTGGACTTATGCATTAATGTGTTCAAAAATTAAGATTTACAATTTAGATTTATTTCTTTCTACTGTATGTCAGGCAAGGCCTCAGCTTTTCTCTCTGTAAAACTATTTTTTGAGTCGTCTACCCAGCTCTTTAAGGAAAAGTCACCTGTATATCTACTTTGTTTTTGCTAAATAGGCCATCTTAAAGATTTTAGGAAAGGCTTTTGGGAAGTTTATTACCGTCATCCAATTTGTCATATTTGCATCCTTAATTCCTTCGTCTTATCTCATCTTAATTCCTTAAGATACATGTAAATGACGCAAGAATAGATGAGTGCAGCCTCCTTATTACACTTCTCTGTTTCAGCTTTTCAAACCGAGATTATTATGGTCTCATTATTTCTCCCATGAAATGAATGAGAGGGGTGTTTAAGTTTAAAGGCTTTTCTTTCTGCTAGGTGCAGATCTTTGTTTTTGGTCTTCCTGTCATTATTTTTTGTCTTAATTTGAATTAATTATTTGCATTTTGGAATGTTTTTTTCATATATAATCATAAATATTATTTCATTGGTTAAAACAAGTGGGTTTTACTGGTATCACTGAATCCTCATGTGCACCATATAGGCATACTGGAAACATACCCATGCTGTCTGGCTCCATAGTAACAGTGTGAGAGATGTGTGGGAAAACATTCATGGTGTCTCGTCGGTTTTGTCGGTAGAGGATGCGGTTGCCCTGGAAATAAAGACTGATGATGTCCGACTCTGAACCCAGTCCTGAGAGGTGCCATGTGACTTTATCCGCCTTACACATGGTCAGGCCAGGGAGGTTCTGGTACACAAAGCCGTTGATAGCTGAAAGAAAACCACAATAAGCAAAGTTTAGCAGGATCAAACATAACATGAAAGATAAAAATACTTTGCTGTTAAATTGAAAATACAAAAAACAGAAAATTAACATAAAAAATGCTTTTGGGGAAACTGAGCTGGAGCTCTAGAAAGCCCCGTACTAGCCAAATTATCCCTCATTATAGAATATATTTTAATTTCTATGCTGCTGCCATGCAGATTTATACTGTATTTACCTACAGAAAACAGTTCCTAAAAATCACTTTCATGAAGTTTGAATATTTGAATACATTACGCCATCTGACTCTTTTTGATGTAATTTTATTTATTGACACACTTAATTCTTGGTCTAATAACAAATCAGAATTCTATATTTATAATCAGGCTGCGGTTACAAGCTTTATTAATGTATTTTTTCCACCTTCAGACACAACTGTTGTCATATCTGTCTTATTCATGCTTTAAGAGCTTGCTAATGAATAAAATCCTGCTGCCAGGATATTTGTGAACACTAAAGGTTTGATCACATCATGCTTGTTTTAAAATCACTCCACTAACTTCTAATACATGGTAAAATTTATTTTAAGTTTGTATAATTCATTTACACAATGTTGCAGCTAGCATTGAAGTGAAGAATGAATTCCCAACTGGAACAGTTTACCATCGGATAATGTGACACTTAGACTTTCTGTTGGCATTTAAAGAATTTCATACATATTTATATTTAATGTTACTGATTTATCTTTCATTTCTTCTATTTCATATGATTTGATCTAAGAATGTAACCCTGTTTTGATTTTTGCTGATTTTATTGTAATTTTGAAGCCTAATACCACCCAAGTGATTAGTAGTTCTTCCTATAAATGTTCTTCACTTTAAAGGTGATGTTCATGGATTCTGAGTGATGAAAGTCAGATTCTGCACACCATGCATTTTGTTGCTCTTCATGAACCCTTCATCCTCTTTGTTGACAGTTTTCGGAGTAGTGGTGAAAGTCTTGATGTTGTCATCCAGATACCAGCTGAGGTTCTCATCAAACACCGTGGCCATGAGGTGAAACTCCTTATTATAGTTTTTCTGTGTGAGATTAAGGGCAGACAAAAGGGTCAAATGTCATGATAGGATGTCGTTAATGAGTGTTCACAAGGGAAACATGGAGTCTGTAGCACTTGATAAAACATGGATTTTAGCCTATTTTGCAAAAAAAATAAAAATAAAAACACATAAAACTCTAAAGCTCAATCCTGGACTGAAAACATTACAGCATGGGACCTGCCTTGGTTTAAAAGTCTTTACAACATCAATCCCTGTCTCAATTCTTCACCTGAATTTCTTTCTTCAGAGATCCAGGTCGACAGATAAGGAGATGCCCAACCAGCCCAGAGTTGGTGTCTTTGATTGGGTCCACAGCAGAGTAGTACAGATAGGTCAGACAGTCAGCCTCGCCTTGCACAGGACCAGCACCCACAGGGACCGACCACTCATATGTGTGCACCGTCCCTGGTCTGACCAGTGCCGCCGGAGGAGGAGTCACAATTCCTGCGGTCACACATTCACAGAAAATTTTTTTTTTTTAATGATAATAGTAATGAAAAAGCACTCAAACTGCTTCTAAAACACAGATTTTAACTTACTTGGCTCTTTCTTTAACTCTCGTAGTTTCTTTGCTGTGTATGATTCTAACAAAGAGAAGAGAGAGAAGTTCAGATGGAGGACGGGGATACTGGGAAATGTTATTTATTTGAGACACAGACAACAAGGTTTTGCATAAATTAACCTTCCAGCTCATTATAGTAGAGTGTCCCATCCTGTTCTATGCTGTACTCTACTCCATGCGGCTGTATGGTGTACGGCCGGCTGGCTTTGTTCTTAAACACCACCTTGATGGTGTCTTTCTCTTCAGCTCGCAGCACAGGACCTGGAGACAAACAGTGACAAAAAGCATGTCAGGAAAATAGGTCAAGGCTGATTAGATTATATGATGACGGGAAAGACTCTGAACCCAACATTTTCCCATATTCTCCTTTTACAGTCATTATCAGAGAAAAAACACTGCTTGAGTAGATTGTAAAGATATAAGAAGCGTGTTTTTTTTAAAGAAACTAAAATCAGTTTTCAGACAAAAGGGTTTTTTCTACAAAACGGTTTTTCACCAGTAAGAATTACAAATAAATACTATGGGATGTCATTAATTTTCCTCTCTAAAATGTTATTTAATCAATTGAATAGGTTTATTAAGTCATGGAACGTCACTCACATTTTATTTCTGAATGGGCCAAATAAAAAAAGCAAGAATAATGTACATTGAACTCCTGTTTTTATTTGATTACCCAGAATTCCCAGGTGTTGCTCATCTGGGCTGCGTAGCATCTTCGTGGTGAAGGTGTTGTCCGTGTATTCCACATAGCGAACCTTCTTATAGCGGGACCCGATGCGGTTTGTACCCCTAGTTACAAATTCGGCTGCCTCACTACACAGATAAAAGTTCAGTTAGATTTGTAAAATTATGGTTTTCTCCCAACATAAAAGAGGAATCATTTTTGCATAAATGTGTGTGTGTGTATCAAAAGCTACCAACCTCTCGCTTGGTACTGTTGGAGCATAGTCCCAGACCTCCTCCTCAGCAGCAATGAAGAACTGCCTGAGCTCACCATGAGGCCGGGGCTTATGGACATTAGGGAAGCACTTTTTGATCTCAAATAAAGCCTGCATTCCAGCTGGATGTCACCATAAATGAAAAACACAAAAATATTAGCAAAAATGATGAAAACACTTTTAATCCTGGATCAGGTTCCATCATGATGATGGACTTGATGGAGTCATACACTTCATCCTGAGATCAGAGCAAAACATCTCACCCATCAGATGGTCATTGACGGTGCATGTGAGGAGCCAGTGTCCGGGGTTGTCCGCCACCATCGCAGCCGTGGTGCTGGAGGCTGGGAACAGACTGATGGTGTCTGTGTGATGGTTCAGAGTGGTAAGGATCTGGCCATGGAAGTGAACTGAATGCATGTCCACCTGGATGATCATTAGAACGATGCTAATAAGTTCCACGCACAGAGAAAATATATGTACCACTTCTTTTCTTTTTTCAATCCAGAATGGTCAAACTTTTGAAACACAGTATTTTAACCAATATTTGGTGCTTGCTGATTAAATTCAGTTTCCAAACATAAGCATAAGGTCAAAACACACACCACACTAATGGCAGACAACTTTAACAAAAGATTTTTTGTGATCTTCTCAAACAAAACAAGAAATGATCTAAATTATTAAAGATGAAGTTCTATGTATCTATAAAATATCCCATTGACATGCTGTTGACACGTTTTGCTATATTGAAGTACTAACTGATAAAATAATATTCAAATTTTGCTGTTTAAACAACCTATTATCAAAGATAATTACTGAGTATTGGGTTTTAGAATAATACTAATAATTATTCTTACCTCATTGCCTAACCCAAACAAGTGCCAGTGGATCTTGTTGCCTTGGCACATGCTCAGTCCAGGTAGATTACCATACAGAAATCCATTGATTCCTGCAACACACACACACGTTAGATAGTGTATCATCTGTAAGCATGCATATACAGTGTGTCTGCGTGTGTCTGTGGCTTCTTCCTGACCGTGCATCTTGTTACTCTCTATGAAATCTTCATCCTCCTTCAGGTCTTTGGCAGGATTTGTGATGTATGTCCTGATGTTTTCATCCAGGTACCAGCTGAAGTTCTCGTCTGACACCATGAACAGCATAGCGTACGTGTAATCTGCTGCCCTGTCGCCGTGCACGTCTAGAGTCCCTGTGAAACAAAGGAGAGAAGATGAGTCATTATAAACGCATCCAGTTAAACTCACTGGCAAATCAGTGCTTAAAACTCTGCTTTAATTGGTAAACAAAGAGTTGTCTTTTGTACAATGTCTCCTTTTTCAATAGAGAAAAAGTTTTGCACGTATCGGTTTCTCATAAAATTTGAGAAATAAGTGGATCAATACCAAAATGTTATGATTTTTTGTTGTTGCTGCTCGTTTACATTTATAAAGATTTTGTGCATTAGCAAAGGCTGTTCTCATACTGCATATGTTGATATTAATGTTTTTTCTTACTTCATCTTATGGTGTTCTAATGTAACTTTACACATTATGATGGGATTAAGATTGCTCTTCTTAAACCGAATTGAGCACAAGTCCAACAAACTACCTGATGACTTTAAGATGCAATATTAATATGAAGGTCAGTCCAATCTTAGTGTTATATTAAATTTTGAATTAAAAATATTATAATGGATAAATGACCTGCTCTTATTTTGATATGTAAATTTTTCAGTTTTTTTACTTGAGATGAGTTTGAATCAAACACAAATTAAAAAGTTAAACAGAAAGACTTTATGATGAATGAGAACGTTACTATTATAATTCCCTTTTGTCCTTTTCTTCTCACTGGTTACGGGTGGGAATAATGCTTCATTAAAATCGTGCTCAATTAAATTAGTGACTTGATTTGATTTAATAAATAAGTACACACACCTGTGGTTTAACAATTAAATAGTTTTAGGATTGATACCCCATATGCAAAAGCAGTATTGCACTATAATGAGTAAATTACTCATTATATTTTCGGTATTGCCAAAGTACATGGACATATTTTAATAGGAATTTACTTACTGTATCAAAAGTGAACACACTTGTTTTGCAGCAGGGAATTCTGTTTATGTGACATCGCCACTATTTTTCATTTAGCTATAAACATTACATTACATTTATTTTTTTAAAGATAATTTCACCATGGTTGGATATATTATAACACAATCTTTTAAATTAAGAACATTAATCTGTGAAGAATACTGTTAGTTTATCTGTCAACATATGAAAGGTTGTAATTTACTAAATTAAAGTGAAATATCTCAAAGTATAAGAGTTTTCCAGAGAACAAACTCTCCACTATAATATGATTAAAAGAGTACCTCTCTTGCAGATGAGAAGGGGACCGATCAGTCCTGAGTTGATGTCCTTTGGTGGGCGCACGTGGGAGTGATAAAACCGGGTCAAGCAGTTGCTGTCCTCAGATGCCGGGCCGTGGGACTCTGGGAGGGTCCACTGGTAGGTCAGCGTTGTAGCAGGAGGCACTGCGTCATCCTTCTTTTGCGCTTGGTCTGTACCATCAGGATACAGGGCTCCTGTAGGAACCACACAAAGAGGTGAGCCTTTATCAGACTAATAAATACCATTAATATTTCATATTTGTCTGTTCCTCACCCTCATTTCCTTTACTGTAGTTCAGTCCATGTGGATGGATGCTGTATGGTCTGGATGCTGAGTTTCTTAAGTGGACGACTAGTGTATCTCCCTCCTCAGCCATCACCAGAGGGCCCAGGTAGCCCAGCCATTCGGGCTTCGCTATTTCTGTCCTGTAGGTGGCGTCGGTGTATTGCTTATAAACTGCCTTCTTGTAGACGGAGCCAATACGCTGGGGGCCTTGTGCTAAAAACACTGAGGCTTCTCTGAAAAAACACATTTATACAACTTTCATTATTCTTATGACACAATCAGATCAAATATGTTTATTTTACCTGAGGTCTATAAGGTCTGTCCATTCAGATAATTTCAGACTGAGTATCTCGGTTTTGCAGATACATGATTGTCTTGTGTGGAACGTAACAGTAGTATACGGCCTTCAGTGTGCAGTGCTCATAGTGTCAAATGTGAACAGGAAGAATTTTAATTATTTTCCTTCCTTTATACCAGAGAGGACATGATTTGGGTGTGAACATGTTCTTTGGGTGAAAATATCTCAAAAATCCCTCAAAGCTTTTGTTAATTCTGTAATACACATTTTCAGAGGTGGATATTCAAACCTAAAAGACAAACACAGGGGTTAATCATCACTCAGCTGCAACAAGCTGTGGATATTCGCTGTTCACAAAACTAGAAAGAATCTGTAACAGCAATAATAACGTTGAATGTTCTCACTTCCAACAAGTAAATTTTATTGTTTGTTCCAACTGAAAACATATTTTTTCCAAATATTTGGTCAAATTATCTCACTTAATCTGCAGAGCAATTCTCCCAAAGGTTTTTACATAAATTCTTAGCTTTGATAATCTATAAGTGGTTTCAAACAGAAGAAAACTTAATATTTAAGCAATACTTTAATATCTTCGAACTTGGATCATGAATGCTGAGAAATATTCTGCAGGATTTTTGTGAGGTATTTACAGTAAATAAGTATACTATTAGACAAACTTCTGCTTTGTCCGTTATCTAAAACGAAAAAGTTTGTTTAGCAAGTTCACATAATATGGAGGAGGGTAACTAACTAATTCATCTAATTATACATTTGAAAAGATGTGTCTTTTTTATCTGAACCGGATTTAGGCCCCAGGTAAAGATGTCTGACATTCTGCATCAAATAGTTAAGAGACAATTTGACATGTGTGACTTACTCATCCTCTGCCAGTGTGCGGTTCTGAATGATGTTCTTCCCACTTGGTGCATAGTTCCAAGTTACTTCTTCAATCCTGAAAAAGTATTCTCTTGTCATGCCAGCAACACATGTTACTGTGCAATACAGCAGTAATACAGTTCTTAACCCAAATGCATCCATTTTAGACTAAATTAACGGGGGATGATGAGTCTTTTAAATTTATTCTGTCCAGCACTCCAGCAGATTATAAGGATGAAAACACAGTTTGTCCAAACTTCAGACTCTTGCCATTTTTATACAGTCTCAGCTGACGCACAGCTGAAACAGCCAATGGGACAAAGGGGTCACAAACCACCAAGAGGGGTCTGGGCTAAACTAACAAACAGATATGATAGCCAGGCTGGACTTACATAAGTAAAGAAAGTTTATCTGAAATATCGAACCCTTATCCCCTCGTCTGTTCTAAAAGGACTTTTCATTTGAGGGTTTGTGCTTAAAACAAATTACTCAGATCTGACTCAGAGTAAACCAGCAGAGAACATTTCACTCATCTGTGTTAGTGTGTGTCAATGAGTTTTGAACTTTACACTCATTTTGTGTAGATGTCAAAAGTGTGTATTTGTCCAAAGTGGAAGAAAATAGAGAAATATCCTACGGTCTCACAGAAGACCATTCATTAGCAAACTTTGTATTGTATTAAGAACTTTATCAGTGGTTTTCTATTTGCAGATAAGTGGAAATTAAAAAAGCTTGTGAGGTTAAACAACTAAACTGTTATCCAACAACAGACACTTAACCGCTGGCAACATTTTTTTTTGTAAAGTTTTAGTTTTTAGTATTTTGTATCATTGTCTAGGTACCTATTTTTTTTACCAAAAAAGCTGTTTTGAATGAATTCATTTAAAGGCCAGTAAAATATTTTTATCCTAATAAATGGAAAGAGATGTCCTCCTAAAATAAAATGTGGTGTGAACTTGCTTGGCTCTCCAGGTCAGACACAATGGTTACTTAATTTGGGAAGAGAATCAGATCAATAACATGTAACTCTGGAAAGTCAACACATTTTTCCAGGAGCTGATTACAAAACACCGGTCTTTGCTGAGAGCACAAAAAAGCATTCATCCATTTGTTTTTGTCCTGCCCATTTCCACAGACATATTGGATTAAAATATCTAAAGCTTTGGAAACCAAATTTGGGGACTCTCTTCTTCTGGAAATTAGTTGTGTTGCCAGTTAAAACTAAGTTGCTCTGTCAGTAAACTCATTAGCATATTTCGTAATGATAAATATGGCTTTATTTAAAACATGGGCAATTTGTGGGAGGACACAAACAAAGAAATCTCTAAATGTGAGAGCATATTGTCATATCATCCCCTCCTACCTCCAGTAAAACAGACCTTACAGCCTCCACAGCTTTCCTGTCACACCTCCACTCTGTCACTCAATCATGGACCTTAACACCTCATCTCCCTCCACATCAGAGCTCACTGAGACTGTCTCCTCCTCCAGCCTGTCTGTCTCCTGTAGTCAGGTGAGGAAACAAAAGACTGAGGAGAATAACTACGTTGGATTTTTCAGCATCTTTTCTACACCAAAAAATCATTTTCTGTGGACAACATCCTGCCTTGTCCCTGTCCCTTAAAAATCCAAACCATCTGAAAAAGATGACTGCAGACCAGTTTCCCTGACGTTTCACATCATCAGAGTTCTGGGGAGTTTCTTATTGGCTCACCTCAGTGAGCAAGTGAACACCTTTTAAGACCCATTACAGTTTGCATGTCATAACGGACTAACTACGTTGCTGCCTCAGCAAGCCCACTCTCATCTGGAAACTCAGGCACTGTGAGGATCATCTTTTTGCTTTTTTCACAATTCAGCTGCTCTGTTATGCAACAAGCTCCAGAAAATACAGATGGGTGCCCCCACAGTGGCCTGGATTTATGACTCCTAAACAAATAGAGCTCAGTTTGTGAGACTGAAGGTTGAGTGTGTGAGCTGGTCGACAACACAAGGGCTGCACTCTCCTCCATTTCTCTTCACACTGCAGACGTCCTTTACAACTCTGAGTCATGTCATGTGCAGGATTACTCTGATGACTCTACAGTTGTGGGGCGTATCAGTGACGGAGGAACTGGAGTTATTTCTGTCTTGGGAGATTCAAAATGTTGTATCTCTTCCATAAATCTGCTTCCATACAAACATAAACCAATTGCTATTTTTCACAGAAATACCACATTTGAGGATTTCTGGATTATCTGACTAAAAACCACTGAAAGAAACGTAGATGAATAAAAAAATTACGCTGGATATATAAAATGGTAATAATTTTTTTTATTCAAGGCAGCACAAATAAACCGCACGTTATAAAAATAAGTCTAAAATATATATATAAAATGTCTGTTAAAACTAACCTAGCTTGTGTAAGACATCAAGGAAACTTTCACAAACAAAAGGTACTGGTAATGAACACAAATGTAGAAACACACACAAAAAAAACACATTTAGGACACACGAGTGTGTACAAGATGGCACATTCATAAAGTAAAATCATGGGAACTGTGTCTCTGAGGAACATATCTGAGCATCTCAAAAGATATTCTTGCAAAATCTAATGTGTTTTTTTCTTCTCAGTTAACAATTCAACAATAACTTGATACCATGTCCGAGGGAAATGACACACTGTGGTTACTTTATTGTGAAGTGCTGCAGCTCCCCTTATGCAGTGACCAAGGATACTGTAGAAAGTTTACCACATAACAAAATAATAAAGTGAGAAATCAGTCTGTATGGACTTTGTTAAAGACATCGGTGTTTGATAACTCCTTACTAACATTGCAGTCACATGATAGCGCATGTGTAGAAAGTCTGTGCTGTACTCATATTCAGACCTGTGGTGGTGTAACGAGCAGATTTCCTCATATGCCCATTAATGAACTGCATGTGGCTGGATGTTAGTCTCTGTATTTTTACATGCACTCTGAGTGGTGCAGGTGTAGCTGAGTGTACATACATGTGCAGGGGTCTAAGTATTGAGACTGTACTCCTGTTTGTAGCAGCAGGGTCGGCAGATTGCGTTGACTAAACCATTTCCCAGCTGTAGGAGACAGATGATGAACTCCAGGACGGCAAGTCCCAGTAAGACGCACAGCAAAGTGACGTTCCACTCTACGATGTGAAGCGGCTGAAGACACCGTACCCAAGTCTCTGGCTGCAAAAGGTACCTGAAACACAGAGTGACCAGTTCAGACAGAGGCACAAAGTAAAAAAGGAAAGAAGGAAATTTAAAAAAGAAGAACTTCAGGGAAATACACATGTGCTGCTTTTCCTTCTGATGCAGATTTCAGACTGTCCGCCCTTGCCTGACTGTTCACAACCATTTTTTGTTTTCACGGCCTGTAAACCTTAAACAATAAACCTTGTCTCGTGATAACTGGATCTGATTTGTGCATTTGAGTCCTCCTGTGTTGTGTTCCTGACATTTAGTTTGTGTGTCTTGACTGCTGAAACTTTCCCCAGAAAGTACAGACTTTTAGGTCTTTTTCTGACTTCTGCTTCCCCAACAGGGAAAGGACCAAGGACACAGCGAAAACCCAGAAAGTTATTTTGTGCCAAAAAGGCTGTGTCAGTCACATAAGGGTGAACATTTCTGACTGGTTAAAAGAAGATTTTTCTGTTTTTTATATCAGTATATACAGAGAGCATCTATCACCTACAGCTGCTTCTATTCTGGTTTATCACAGGACTCATTCTCATTATTTATAAACACGTTCAGACTTATTCATTCCTTGTTGAACCAGCGGAGCTCAAACAGCAGTGGTTGATAGGCTTGAGCAGAAATTATAAGACTAATGCAGTGAATGAGAGAAATAATATTCTGATTGTTTTACAACATCCAGAAAGTGCACCCTCTTTCAATTTTAAGGTTTAACATGTAAAGATTTGATAAAAACAATTTAAAAAACTTATCTAAAATTAGATTCTGTAAATATAGTAATGAAGTTTACTCATCCATCTAGATAAACAAAGTCAAAATGTAGAAACGGTGTTTAAAAATGTAAGTACATCTTTACTGCTTCCATATAGTTAAGAGGGAAGGTAAGAGCTATGGGTGCTGATAATCACATGCATTCGATTAATAGATCATCAGAAAGTTTGAGGTGCTTTATAAAAGCAGAAGTTTTGACATTTTGCTGGTTTGGAGCATTAAGTGTGTATGTTTACTGTACACAGCGCCTAGGAAGACAGCCATCAGCAATGATCTTAAACGGGCAGTTGTTGCCCATCAATTAAGGGTTTAAAATCCCAAGTTTGATCACTCTATAACATCACATTGATTCAATAGATAATGATTTAAAATTTACCAGTATCACAAATTCTGCAACTATTTACATTTGATTCAGGAGTCGATACACAAATTACTTTTCATTCATATCAAACCACAAAAAGCAACTAAAATATCACAATTTATCTCAGTCAGGAATTTGAACAGGCTGGTTTTTCGTAGTTGTAAAAGGAAAATGAAAAGGTAAGTTTCTATATGTATGCATTAAAACAGGATGTAGTGAAAAACATCTAAAATCAAGCATAGTTCACTCATTTTCAACAAATTTACACATCACAGGTTTAGCTAATAGCAATTTCCTTATCAAATCGAACTAAGGAATTTGGGTGAGATAATATGGCATTGATTTAACACAAATGAATTTCATTCATGTCACATTACATAAGACATCTATGAACTTTATCCTGAGCTCAATCAGACATTGTATTGAAAGAAAATCTATATTCGATACATTTGTCTTTAAACTTCATGTAAAAAGAAAACTCATACCAAAGAAGCAATTCAAGCAACTTAAGTGTTAAGATATCAGAAAAACCCCAAAAGAAAATCCCAGAAACTTCACATTAAAAGTACGTGAGATTTATTACTGCGGGACAGCACGGTGTAGTATCCTTACCGGCCGTGGTGGTCTGCAAAGGGATCCGTCCATCCATAGGAGGTGAAACAGTGGGGACCCTGCATCAAGGCGTACCCTGACACGATGAAACAGTAGCCAGACCCCACGAGGCCGATGACAGCTGCCAGCACGGACCCGCACATCTGTGGAGCAACACAAAGAGACTTTTTAGGACGATTAAGCACATGTTCAGGCACCTCTGTGACTTTTCAGTATGAATTCTACAGAGGCAGCTGCTACAGACACACATGCGCATACTGTACATACGGCTGATGCATATTTCCCATGAAATTTAATACTCTGACACAACGTATTCCCCAGCCCCCTTACCCCAACATTAACTATCATGTCGTTTAACCCTGATCTTTACTCTAAACTAAACTATAATGCAATTCTAAGTGTGTAAGTTGGAGTGTGGGCATATTTTTTTCCCCATCACACAGTGAAAGCAAGACATAGATGCACAGACACACAAATCCGACTGTGCATGTGGTTTGAATGGTGTGAGGCAAGCTTGCTTTGCTGCGAGTTACCTAACAATGGCACCCTTGTTGAATAATCATACAAGGATTAGAATTTGCACTCTACACATAAGAATGCAGTTTTGTTTTGCTTTGTGATCATTTACTCTAGAGTAGGGAGAGAAGAAAAGCACAGTTATAGCAGCAAAACAGCAGCACAAGCTGGAGATACCCCTGAAAAAAGTAAACCACAGATAAAAATGAGTCTGGAAATGATGACTTGTGTGTGAACACAATGTTCTGGGTGTTTTTCTAAAAGGACAAACTGTTTTTTGGTGCAGAATGTGCTTTTTGAGCCCGACCCAAAGCATGAGATTTTCTTACCATTAAGCTCTCGTTCCAGCAGCAGCGGCATCTCCCCAGAGTGATAAACACCACAGCAGGAATCAGCATCTAGAAGAACAGAAAACACAGCTTCACTACAGTTTCCACACAACAGGATTTCCACTCCACACTCTTCTTTTTTTCAGTTTTTTTTTTGGTTTGTTTGAAAAATATGAAAAATTGATCAGAGCTTGAGTTAAATGGTTACCAAACTGTAACTGGCCAATCTTTTTCTGATTATTCTATTTCTATAGCACCTGTGAGCACTTATGTGTAATAACAGCTAATAGTTTTATAATCCGTTAAACATGCAGCACCATCTAGAGAGCACTTAAAGGCCCTACAGCAACACCGGCTGCAAATCACACCTATGAAACTTACAATAGTCAAATTCTGAGCATGTCAGGCTCCCTGTAGTTTGGTTAATTTTTGTTCCTCTCATTTCCTGTTTTATTTTGTTAACTGTTTTCCCTTGTGTTTCAGGTGTCTTGTCTTTCCACTTCCTGGTGTGTCTCCACCCTCTGGTGATTGC
>JAVQJG010053609.1:0-21042 GCA_036024015.1 Craterocephalus amniculus | reverse complement strand
TGGAATATTGGACTGAGATGTGGTGGCTGTGGAGGCCGTTGGAGTCCAGTGGACTCATTGTCATGTTGGAGATGATGTGAGCTGTGTGACATGGAGCATCATCCTGCTGGAAGTAGCATCAGAAGATGCTCCACTTTGCTCAGAAAGGGATGTACATGGTCAGCGACTGGATGGTTAAACCATGTTCAGTTGGTTTGCAGGGGGGAAAACGTGTCAGGAAGTTAATTTCTGCACCATTAAATCATTACTTTCAGCCTGAACTTTTGAGTCAGGATGGATTCTTCCTTAATGATATTTTCATCAAATTCTGAGCCTAGCCAGTGAATGTGGAGCTGAAATGGAGACTCATCAGACCAGGCAACGTTTTCCATCTTCAATTGTCCAGTTCTGGTGAGTCTGTGTGAATCGTAGCCTCAGTTTCCTGATCATAGCTGACAGGAGAGCCCCGGTGTGGTTTTCTGCTGCAGGAGCCCATCTGCTTCAAGGTTGGATGTGTTGTGTGTTTAGAGATGATGTTCTGCACCTAGGGTGGAACCAGTGATAATTTGACCTCCTGTTGCTTTTCCATCATCTCCAACCAGTTTGCCCATTCTCCTATGATCCCTGACACCAACATGACATTCTAGCCCAGAGAGCTGCTGCTCACTGGATATTTTCTCTTCTTCAGAATATTCTCTGTAAACCCTAGAGATGATTGTGTGTAAAACCCCCAGTAAATCAGTTCAGATCAGAACCATGGCTCATTTAAAGACACAAACAGGCAGCTGAACAGATAAAGTGCCCAATAAAGGGGCAGGTGAGGGTATATGCACAGCCATGCTGTGACGATGTGATAGATTATGTCAAATATGATGAAGTCACTGACATTTGATCTGTTGATGCACGGGGTGGGGGGGTGGGGGGGACGACAAACTTTGTGGGAGGAGCCTTCTTTGTTTTGCTTGTGTCAGTAGAAATCCCCAAAATATGTAGAATAAAATAAATACCAACATTTAAGCTGTTAAAACAAATTTACTGCAAGTTTTTGTTTACTTCTTTAGAAAAATCGTGTAAATTTTGTGAAGTCTGTTCTCAAAAATTGCATTTAAGTCCTTTATTATGTTTTCTTGACTTGACAGATCCATGAGCGGCTGAAACGTTATGAGAAGCGAAGCCCCGTTCCCGTCAAGGAGCACGCAGCGAGTCTGGCCTCAGATGTGTGTGACTCACTCCAAACATCTTTTGCAGACAGACACACACACACACACACACTGCTGTGGGTGACACTGACAGCAGAGAGAGGTTTTTTCTGTCCCTCTTTCACATCGTTTCCTGTGTTGTACAGATGACTTTCTTGTCACACACAAACTCGAGTGGAATGTGTTCTTCTTCATCAGCTCTGAATGATTGAATGTCAGCTTAAACTATCACCTTGATTATGCTTTTAAAACTGCTTTAAAAGACAAAGACATCATGTTGTATGTTAGCCAAGAGCAGGGTTACTCAGGACGAGCAGAGCAATGGGCTGCTAAAATCATCTTGAATGTTTATGATTCAGGCTCCAGGAATACAATTAATTGTATTTTTACATACAAGACAAAGCAGAGCAATCCCACTTTGACTACATCCCAAAATGGAATAAACAGCCTCCACTTGCCTTCAGATGTGCATTATATTTGATATACTGCTCCCCTTTTCTCAGTTAACATCCTTTAGTTTACTTCTCATTTCTTGTCTTTTTTTATTCCCTCATTATTTCCCCCCATTTTTGGTCATTTTCCTTTTTCATTTCCTTCCATTCCCCTCTTTTATGACACACCGCTCAGTAGTTACACTTTTCCTCTACCCTTTTCTTCCATCTTGTCCATCATAAAAAAAGCAAGCCCCGCCTTCCATTATCCTTCTTCCTTTCTCTGTTTTCTCCACTTGCCCTCCTTTATATTCTCCATTTACCCTACGCACTGCAACTTCTGCCATGTTTCCATACTGTTTCTCTTTCCTGCACTCGTCTCCTTCCCTTCGGTCCTTTTGCTTCTGATTCGGTCCGACAGCCACTCTCTCTGCCTGGCTTAAGTCATCAAGTCCAAGTGGAAGAGCCAAACTATGGTTCTGTTTCCTCTCAGAGAGGCTTCTGTTTGCTCACAGTGGAAACTAATGACCTTCATGCATTGTGTCTCTGCTCTGCTCCTAGACATCTTGAAGCAGTAGAAGTCATTACAGTAACATGCTCGACAAGACAGGCGACTGCACACAGTCGCATGCTGCCTCTCTGCTTGCCGCTGACTGTCAAAGCTGCTCTGGTTTAGTAGTCAGAAAGCAGTTTGGGCCACAAATACAAATATCCAGCTAACATAAAGGAAGTTAGAACTCCTGTTAGCTCAGTGCTTCACAAACTCTTTCTGCAGGGCCTCCTTTTTGTCGACAGCAATAATGTCAAGCCACCCACAATCCCCATACCATTTGCACCTGAAGAGACGGACAAAGAAATGTGCCACAAAATTAAGTTTATATGCTGCTTTGTTAACAACCGTGTCAGAGGCAGAAATAAAAGTGCTTTAAATCAGGAAACTCAGAGCAGGTAAGTCGAACTTTATATGAGCTAGATGCTGCTTTATTTTAAAAAACTTTGCTATACATGACATGAGTAGTTTATATCTAAAGTAACCAACAGGCTTTTCTTTGTGTTCAGGGTGAGATGTGCCCAAGTAGCTTCATACTGTCAGATGCGGATATTTAGACAAACTCTTCATGACCCACCATTACCCGTTACTTAACCACTACCTGCCTAGTCAAGCCTATAGGGCAAATCATGCTTCGATATTTGTGGGGCCGGGACGATATGCTTTCCTCCAGCTTCGATTCTTTTACGATTTTTTAAGGGGTGCTGATTGGATTTATGTTGCAATTCTTTGAAATTGCTGTTTTTTGTATAGTGATAAAAAAAATATAAAAATCTTTTTGCATTTTTTTTTTCTTTATTTCAGTAAGGAAAAATCTAAAAAGTAACCAGACCATCATTCTGCTGCTAAAATGCCCAACAAAACAAGTAAAAAAGATTAATAACAATATTGATGTAAATTTTGTTTTTTATACATTTAGAATTTATTTGAAAAAATTGATCTTTTAACAAAATATTTATTTCATCTTTTGTGTGTGTGAAACTAAAAATGGAGAAAAAGATATCCCTATATTCAATTTTTCGATTTTCTTTTCCCACCCCTTACAAATTTCCTCTTATTTTTTGTAGTGGAAATCTTTTTTGCTGATTCCCCATCCATACCCATTGGTGCTTTCACAATTTTTTTTCATGTTTGACCAACATTGCAAAAACTATAAGTTTTGTTTAGCCAACCTCAGGGGTCCTGCCCTCCAGTTTGGGAACCACTGAGTTGGCTTATAAGAATCTAGGTAAGCAAAAAATAGTTGGTCAAGTAACGATCTCACATATTAACTAAATTTAACCTATTTTTTATTTTCTATTTACTATTTTGTCTCTTTTAGCTAAAACAACAAGACTCTGGCTATGATACAAATTTATACCTCTAAGTTTCAAAGAAACATCTCCCCTGTCTGTCTTTTTTCTTTTCTTTCAGTTGGCAGAAGAACTGCTACACAAAGACCGGAAAGATGAAGCTAAAGAATTGTTTGCCCTCTTTTCCAAACCCCACTTTAAGGTGATAAGTTTTTCTTTCCACAGTAATGTCTTCAACTATTCTAACTCCACAACTGTGTGCAAGTTTAATGATCCTTTAAGTTCCCGGTTCAGTCATAAGAAAAAATGGCAGCTGAAGTATAAAGAAGAAACAGTTTGGCTTGTTTGTTGTTCCAAGAATTAGCATTTAAGATGAGCTATACCATTTTGTTTGTGAATTGTCTAAGGCAGCAGCCAGATGAATGTTTGATTATTAGATAAAAAATACAAGTAACAACATTAGGTAACATAACATAACATGCTGAATTTGTACATTGACATAGGACATATATTAAGAAATTAAGTTAAATTAAATTAAGAAATCAAAAAGGGTTTTCCAAGTGTGTAAGCTAAGCTAGTCCTCTCAGCAGCAAATTGCTAAATTCTGTGGTTTCCATTAGTTTCACAAACGCTTTCAACCCATTTTATTTAGCAAAGTTTTATACTGAGATAAAAAAGGGGAACAAAGAAAAAAAGACATTAGACACAACCCGCAAGTAGGAGATGCATGAGGTATTACAAACAGCGTTTCTCATGGAGTATGAAATGCCTTGAATTAACTTCTTGTTCAGTTGCCACCTCAAAAAAATAAAAAAATTCTGTTCTTACTGACTGAGCATAATGGGCTCTTTGCATAACTCCCATTCTTGCTGAACTTAATTCAACTCCGTTGTTTCCTGTCTTTCATTAATGGAAATAATACAGGTGTATCTGGCCATTGTTGTAGTGGTGACTGAGCTCAGATACACCTGGATTAAGCAATTTGTCCACTTCTGAAAGACAGGAAGCAAAGGAGCTGAATTAAGTTCAGGAAGTAGTGGAGTTGTGCAAAGAGCCCATTATGGCGCTGCTCAATGGTAAGAGATCGTAGGATGTCATTGTGAGTAGGTGAGTTTTCAACAGTTTTCAAACCGAGTACAAGTACTAACATTTGAGAGCTTGCTTCTCATGCTGACATTATTTTTCAAAATATCAATAACTTTGTTTCTGGATGACAGGCATTAAAACATAAATGTATGGTTTGAAAAGTATAAGAATCTTCACAAAAAAGGAAGATAAAATGTTTTTGGTGGATTTGGTTCAGTGATGTGACAAGCACCTATATGCCCCAAATCAGCTTCTTTTATTGGGATTAAGCCAAATTTAGGTTGTTTGAGGACCATTGACTGGGTAAACTATTACCCAATTAGTGGGATGTGAAGTTTGTGGGGAAAAATAAAGCAATGGAGCACTTACTTACTTAATGTCGTACCTGGTGGCCCATGTCTGTTTTTAAAAAAAAATATTTATTTTTTTTTGCAAACTGCAACTGTTCAGTTAGCCACAAGCTAATCGTGTTGTTCTCATGTGTTAAATAATCTGTGGAGGTGATTATAAGTGATGTTTTTGTGGTGCATCAGGCTGCAGACTTTCATTTATTTATTTCGAAGGTTTTTTTTTTTTCATTTTTACAGGTTATGGTTGAAATATATTTTAGATAAATGCTTTGATAGTGACAAGTTGTCCTAATGGGCCACTTCTCAGTCACAGTTTGCGTCTCATTGAGCTGTCTGGCGAAAGGAACAGTGACAAGTTAATGAAACAGGCTGAATTGAGAATTGCACCGTGTGACAGTATATGGGAGCAGAGAGTATCAGAGATAACTTATCAAAGAGGGTCCTGTTGGTTAGATCAGGTTTGCTATGGGTCCCTTAAATGCTGAGATGGATTCGCCAAAGCTTTGTGTCATGAATGTGGCTGGGCAGAGTTTCCTCCGTGGTGGGTTTCTGCCTCTGAGACAAGTTGCTTTCTCTCTGGCTTTGGGCTGCATAGGTGGCTGCTATATATATATAAAAATGACAACCACACAAATGCAAGGACCCAATTTTAAGCCACAAAACATCACGACAAGAGGAGATGACTTATGTACTACATCTGTTAGTGGTTTTATTGTTGTTGGTAATGCATGAATTATGTTAAAAGCTGTTTTCTCTGCAACTACACTGCACAAAAGAGCATGACCTGTATTGTAAAGAAGTGCATGTGAGTCATCACTGAAGTACATTTCATCCTGGATGATTTATAAATGCAATTGGAAGAATTTATTTTGCTGCCCTCTGCTTCACTTCACTATTATAAAAGGATCAGTAATACAAAAATAATTTCACTTATGACCAGATCACTAAGAAGCTTAGCTATTTTTCTTCACATAGCTCATTGACACTACAGTTGCAATCTGGCAAGTTAATTTGAAAGAAGTCATGTTTCTTCTGGGTTATTCTGAAGCTTGAAAAAAGCAAGTTTTGTTTCCTATGATACACTTTTTTATGAGTCATAGAAGTGACAAATTATTCAGTTGTAAATTTGATTTGAATTCCACCTCATCACTCTGCGCCTCCAAAAGGTGCTGAGATCTAATAACCACACTTGCACCGACGCCAGCGTACTCCTGTGTTGTGTTTATTAGCATACAGTCCAAAAGACCCAGACTACTCAAATGCATGTTTCCTCATTTCAGATCTGCTGGCAGTCGTTTTTCATTCGCACACATACACACACACAAACAACCCAAAGTCACACACCAAAATATGGTTTTTCAATGAACTGCCAAACTTGTGGCTTTTCTTAATGAGAAGCCAAAGCCAGCAACAAGTAACAGTTTGTTTAAACTGCTGTAATGACCGGTTTGTTCTTGGCCACGGCGCAGGAGCTCACACATACTTACGAAACTGGGTATAATATACTGTAAATTAATATTTATTTATTTTTTTGTTTTTTTTCCTTAAAAAAAGCTGGTCTTTGAAAGTAGCCAGAGACATGTTGCTCACGTGTTGGCAGCTCCTGAGCAGAGCAGCTGTTGATGGACATGAGGATAACAAGTGGGCTAGCTAACAGATGGATTAGCTGATTGTTAAAATGAAGTTGATGAGCAGATATATTTACTCATTTCCCACCTTCTTTTTTGATTGATGCTCATGATTATCCCGAATATTGTTTTACCGCAAACAAAACTTTGGTTTCCCTGCTGCCAAAGTTAACAGAAAATGAACTGAACTGAGCTGTGTAAGAGCTGATGGTGAGTCACAGATGGTTCCAGACAGGTAGTGTTGGTGATATGGGAGGCTGCTCTTAGGCTGCCATCAGGCTGGACTTTTTTGTTTTCAGCATGCTTAAAATTGTATGTCACCTTCAGTAAATCATTGTTGACTTAGTGCTTTTTAGTTTTACATGAAATTATTAACCAGTTAGTTGATGCGTTAACAGGCCTGAAACACTTTCAAAAACTTTATTTCTTCTGTCCAAACCTGTTGATAAATGTGAATATCATGGGAGAAGCCTGTGGAGAGTGTGTGCCTCAATGTAAAAGACCAGCAAACTCTCATTTATTTCAGCAAGCTTGTATAAAGTTGCTGTTCTAGGCTAATCATGAAACCTATTCTTGAGGGGTATAAATTTGGTGACCCTGTATGGAAGGCCAAACCTGCAATAATCAGATGTATATAAATACATGAGGTTATAAATAATTAAATTTCATTTTTTACATTATACATCAATTTTTCCATTATGTTATATAATTTTCTTTACATACTTTATTTTTATTTAAATTCATTTCAGCAATAATTTATTATTTTAAATTAAAAGAAAGCTGTGGCTACTTTTGGGTTTATTCAGGAAGGTTGTGGTTGCCAAGCAATAAGCCCACAACAACACATGAGCTAAGCTAACTTGAGCTAATGATTTAGCTTCAGTCACCAGTATTTTCTCACAATTTTCATGTTGAAGACTACAAGCTGGGCTTCTTCGAAGAATCTAGGCCACAACAGAATTAATGAATAGCTTGGTTGCTTTTTGTTCAAACTAAGCACAAAAAGCAACAACATTATAAAGACACTCAAACATGTATTCAGACCACCAGAAATTGTCCAGGAGTTGTCATGAAGAGTATCAATTCCAACTGCTTCACCCTAGCTAATCCAAATCACAAGAAAGTACAATACACTAGAGCATGGAGCTGACTGGTATTTTCCTGTTTCAAAAGCTTAAATCTTTCTTGGACAACATATTAGGATCAATGGCATCATCTTTCGTGGACTTGTATTTTCCTTGCACAACATTGGCCATTTAGTTTGTTTGCTATGTGAGGCTGGGAAAGTCACATTCAACTCAGTAAATTCCTTGTGTCCTGGAGCCCAAGGTAAGAGGATGGATATCATATAGATCATCTTGTTCTCTGTATTTTCTTTACAGAGTCTTCTGTTAGTCCATGACGCTGTCGCTCAGAGAGACTATGAACCTGTTCTGCCACCCACACCTGATGACATACTGGAAGAGGAGGAAGAGTCAGTCAAAATCGTCAGTCTGGTCAAAACTAAAGAGCCTCTGGTCAGTATCCATATTTCAAAGGTCAAGTTCAAATAAAGCCATGCCGGCAGACAGAAAATTAAGACTTCACCCCTAACGAGAGAAAATTTACAAAGATATAGTTTCTTTTGGACTAGGGATGAGAAATGGCAAGAGGCAAGAGAAATGGCCATGTGATTGTTTATGACCTGTTGGACAGTTGGAGACAACTTCAGAGCAGCGCATTACCGCCACCAACCAGCGTCACAAACGAACTTCAGATCGCAGAGATAAAGCTGAACTCAGCACTGCCCTCTAGTGGAGGTCAACCATGGCAATGTAAAAGACACAAAGAGATTTGAGGGCAGAGAGGTAAAAGAACATTTGAGATCCTCATTTACATACTAGAGGGAGCATGTGGGTTCATTTGTCAGGTCAAACTAAGCTTGTTTACCGCAGCCCTGAAAAGACACTGCTTTCATGCTGCTGGACTTTTACTTATGAGATTTGTAGCAATCAATGTAGTTTATCCTTCTCACATGGTTGCAGTCTGCAGGTTGGTCACGAGATGTCACAAAATCCTCAACAATGACTTTGCGAGTTAAGCCAACAAGACGGCTGCATTAAAAGATCTATAACTTATCCAACCAAAATCACTCACATACACAGAAATACATACTGATGAACTCACCAAAGAGACTCCAAGAGACCTAATCCACGCAGTCTCATATGACATGACTGGTAAATCCAAGGTGTAGCAGGATGAAAGCAACATGAAGCTGCTTTATTCAAGCAGAGTCAATTCTTCCACATCTTTGTTGCCACATTTGATTCACAATGAAGCTTCAGCATTGCTGCCTACATGTGGGTTCTGCAAGACGGTGCATCTGCGGAACAGGGTATCACTGCAAATGCAAACCTTGTAATGTCATTTATTTTGTTTCTAATATACACCAGTTAGCTTTTAAAGTCTTAAATCATATTTTATTGATGCTACCTTAATGATGCATCTTCTAATTTTCAAGCCACTGTTTTATTTCTTAAAAATTGCTTTGATTTAGTGAAACTGGACATAGAAACACACCATACCTTCCATAGTGAAACAAATCCTGCATATTTGTTACTTTAACGATTGAAAAGTTCATATTTACTATTTTATTTGTTCCTGGACTGAGAACTCCATAAAATAAATTCAGTGATGGATAACAATGGGCACATTTGTGTTGGCTTACTAAAAAATGCAGCTGATGTTGAAATGAGGACATTTTGAATTCCTCTTACGCTTTGGTTACATGCCTGTGAGCTGAGGAATTTTAGATGTACTGTTCTCTAAAAGCCAAACAATATCATTAATATAAAGCTGATTACAGGTTATTTATTTAGTTTTAAATAAATAAGATTATGAGGTAAAAATAAATAGATTTATACTTAATGGACATTTTTGAATTGTGTGCTGTGTCTTCATGTGTTAGTGGTTAAGTTTCCAAGAGGTACTTTGGACCAATAATGCTGAACATACTTTTGTATTGATCCCAAAGCTTGATTGGAAGGGAACTGACCTTTCTCTGACACAGCCTCTTTGATCCATCCAACATGTTCCCATTTTTCCAGACAACAGGGTTACACCCCAACATGAGCTGATTGTAGTCAGCTACATAAGATGCTCTTTCCATTGCGATTTGCACCACATCAGTAACATCTGTTCAAAGTAAAGCTGATTTGGATAACCTTTCCCTGCACTCTGTGTGTTACATGAAGGCAGCTAAATAGTCCAGTCTTCATACAAAGACTTTAAAAATGAGGCTTGACTGGGCGCTAATGAAACCAATATGTTGTTTTCACCATCCATTGTTTCACCACATTGCCTCTCCTCATTTCCTTGTTTGTCCATTCACTGACTTATCACCATCATCAAGGGGGCAACAATTAAGAAAGACAAATCCACTGGAGCTATTGTAGTGGCGAGGATCATGAGAGGAGGTGCAGCTGATAAAAGTGGTAAGCCGTTAGATTCTCTAGTCTATTTCTTTCTGTCACATGATTAAAAGATATTACCATGGTGTAGATGTCGAGAATCACACATGTTTTTCCAACTTTCTAAAAGGCCTGATCCATGAAGGAGATGAGCTGAAGGAGGTTAACGGAGTTTCTCTGGAGCATAGGAAGCCAAAGGAAATCCTTCCTCTCCTGGTTAGTTCCACCTCTCTGGTTCAGTCACATAATTTGATCCATGACCTTCTTTCTTTTACCCACTATTTTCTCTCTTCAAGTCTCAAACATTATATGTTTCTCTTTACATGTTTAAACTTGCCTTGTTTTTCAATCTTCTTGCTTTAAACAACTTAATTGTGCATATCCTTTAATACAAGGAAAACAACTACTAATAACAGATGAACTATTCAGCAATCCTGCAGTGGCTACAAAAATTTGAAAAATGTTCACATCATGGAGCATTTGAGCATTTTATGGATCCCGGTTACTGAACGTTTAAGTTATTTTTTGGATTCATATGAAGATCATCCAAATTGAGATTTCAAGATTAATGACGTACTTCTGAGTATTGATTTAAAGTGTAAAAGTCAAAGTACACTGTAGGCAACATGAGGATGGAGTTGTTGTGGAAAATGGCCAGCTAAAGGGGTGGCTGAGGGCGCTTGGGGGAGGGGGGAGCAGGGTTAGACTCCACTTTGGCTCTAGGAGACAGTCTGAGTGCACTTACTATAACTGAACACTGTAATCTGCTAAGTAAATTGTCATTTAGACTCACAAGAGCCGCCTCTGACTCATAATGTGGACACTGTTAGTTTAAAGTCCAGCTGTCGTGGTCAGCTAGCCAGGAGGACTGACGTCCGGAGGGCAGCCAGAACTTGCACCTGGAGTGATTAGGAGTCGAAATGTTGTTAATCTTTTACAACAGAGTGCAGTTTTAAGAATAAAATGTAAAACACAAACAAATATAATTCAGTTAAAACACTATCACTTTCAATTCAATTCCATCACATGGGATGAATATACATAGACAGAGCAGTACCCTGTATATTATATGTAAACATGCACCGAACATACCAACATATAACCTCTCAAACACAATTATTACAGGTGCAGTTTGATTTGGGCCAACTCTTTCCAGCTTCCAGTGTGGGTGGAATCAGTGTTTACAGCAATACCTGCATTTATCAAATGATTTTATCGAAGTTACGTATTATGTGTGATGAGCGTAAGGCAAATAGAAAGAGAAAGGGAGGAAGAAAGGACATTAGATTAAAAACCTGATCCAGTTTAAAAAGTCTAGCTTAAAAGAAAGTGCAGATTCTGACTGTTAAACAGAGAGTAGTTATTGCAGCGTAAGACTTTCCATCAGTGCAGAGTTTCAACGTCTGTTTCGATCACCTGGACTCCCAGAGGAGGAGACGACCAGTTGTGTGGTATTAGCTACAACAGAGAACCAAAATAAGGCAAACCAAAGGGAAAAGCATCAGTAGCTTGTCCGTCAGGTTGATTATCCAAACTCTCTCTGCTTCTATCCAGGCTCATAGTGACGGTGCAATCAAATTCAAAATCATTCCAGGAGACTGTAAAGAGGATATTTCATCAAATGAGACAAAGGTGAAGGTAACACACACAGCCTGTCCTCACGCTGTGAATGTGGATTTTATTAAATGTTGGGCTTGTTTTTTAGAAAGCAGGGGGGCCACATCGGCCTGATTTCAGTAATAACAGCTTTAATCAGAGGTATTTTGTGCATGTGCTTGCATAGTATTTTGTGAATTTGCCACAGTGCTGTCAGTACCACAACGCGGTTTCCCGAGACGTAACGTCAGATCAGACAATCAGAAATAAGACACCGTCTGGTCTTTTATCATTTAAACACTTCAGCTTTATTGACTAAATTTAATAACAACAATAAAATGTATCTTATGTGGAAAACTTTGAAGCTCCAGAAATGAAAGCAGTGCACACACAGGGGATGACCGAGCTGGAAACTGTTAAACTAGGGAGCATTTGCAACGCATTAAGACAAATTATTTTCAGTGATTGTGGTCGTTTGTCAAAAATGAACCAGACAAAGATGTGTGTGCTGTCAGGATACAGAGGTTCATGAAGCTGCAGTGGAAAAAGAGAAACACCAATGAATATATTTGTCACCACATTTTGTGTTTAAAGGCTAAAAAAAAGGTTTCTGCTCTCCGCAGCTGTTTGTGCGAGCTTTGTTTGACTACGATCCCATAGAGGACCCCACCATCCCATGCAAGGACGTCGCAGTGAGCTTTAAAAGAGGTGACATCCTCCAGATTGTCTGCATGGAAGACGACACCTGGTGGCAGGCTTGTCACCATGGAAACAGCAGCAATCGGGCTGGACTCATCCCTTCAAAGCAGCTGCATGAAAGGTGACCTTTTAATGCTTTTAAATCACTTTTTTCTTTTAAAAAAAATGAAAAAAGAAGAAGAAAAAAATGTAACCGAAAAATCTGGATTGTATCCGCTGCAGAAGAGTTGTGTTACAGCGACCCAGAGCTCTTTTCAAGCCGCAGCCAGCCAAGCCGCCAGGTGACGAGCCAGCATTGTCTATAAACTCAACACACCTGAAAAGCATAAAACACTTTCCAATAAACATATTAGAGCTCTTTTTAGTGTCAGGATGAGAGGTGAGAGTGTATGTCTGAAGGTCCCGGTGAAGGTTGAGGTCATGGGTGAGCTCGGATGATCTCCTTGGCTGTGCTAACGTCCTTTGTTTTCTCCACATGCTCCACAGATGAGGAGGAAGGTAATGTTTGGATTTGCTTTTTAAGATAATCTTCAGCATATCCTCAATTAAATAATGGATGAGCATGGTTTCATGTTTTTGAGTTGGGGTTTTTAGAGATTTAAAAAGTCAAGATAGAGCAAAAGTGGCATGACTGTTTATTTCTAAAACATAAACCATCCTCTTAACTTTCACGTCAGTGTAAATAAGCCAGTTTAAAGTACCTAAAGCCAACTAGACCTCCTGCAATGTGATTTTGAACTTGCAGTCTTTTTGTAGAAGTGAGGCTTTTACAATCTTTCCATTTCTCAGTTTCTATTATATCACAATTTTTAAATAAATGATTTGGACATTTCGGAAAAATCATGTGCTATTAGTTTAAGAATGAAATGTCAAGACAACACACGCCTTTCCTTTCTGGTTTTGAGACATATTTTCCTTAATCTTTCCTCATCTCTCTTCATATTTTTCCAGTCCCGGAGGGTGTAGACTATGGAGCTATAACAGGGATCCACATCGGTGAGATGTTTGACAACATTCAATCCCCAGAAATACTGCGAACGGGTGCACAATGAAAGAAGTTGACTCATTTCAGGCGACTTAAGCAAGTTACTGCACAACAGCTTATATATGGCAGGAGATACTGGATGCTGCAGAGCAGCTCATGGGGTGATTGGAGATTTAAAAGTCACATTTATTCCATGTGCCTGGATCTTGCAGATTGATCAGGTTGTGCTTATGTGTATTTGTATGTGATCACTGCAGTATGTTCATATGGGATCTGTACTTAAGGTTGATTGTAAAACGACTCCTTATGTCTGTACAAAGCAGTGTGATTACAGATGCTGCGTTATATTAGAGTCATGTGCATTTAATAATGTACATTTCACTGTATCCAGAGCCAGCTTCCACCTGAAGACATAGTTCACGCTTTGTTTCCTCTTTGTCTGGCATGTGAACCCAGACTACTGGATGCATGCAGAGAGAGAGCAAAAGAGAAGAAATGTATGGAAGAAATAATCTGTGGAAACAGATGTAATAAAAAACAAGATACAGGGACAAGCATTACTAACTTGTTTTCCAATTACTCCTTATTTCTTTCTGTGGTCCATCTTCTTTTTTTTTTAGTTTTTCAGTTCTTAAAATGACTTTAGAAACATTCTTGTTCACTGTAGAAGAAGCACTAAATATCTGACATGTAAACACAAACAAACCCACTAATCAGGTCTCGAGATTTCTAGGAATTAGGGCTATTTGACTGTCAGCGTATGTTGAATGGGAGACAAACCCAGACAAACCAAAAATCAAGAAAATAAAGTTAGCTCACCCACCAAACACACTCACAGATCTTTTCCACAGGCCAGGTAAGGCCAGGTGGGCTCACTCTGCAAACAGACTAAAAACTGTAAAACTAAACAAATCAGGACAGAAGGAAACAGTGTAATTCACCTCTAAACTACTAAAAACAATAACACAGTATTCCCCACATAATGCCTTATATAGGGGTCACAACATTTTGTTGGGGTGTCTGAATTGCCAGAGAGAAAAAAGTAGTGCCCTTGAAATTACCAACAATGCATGTTCAAAAGGAGTGAGCATCGACGGTCCCTAGACGGGCCAGTGTAGACCGAAATGCATTGTGGGAAGAAGTTCTATTCACTTACATGGTGTCTTGCTAACACAAGTCCATTTTCTTATTTTCTGTTGATTTCTCGTTTTTATGATTATTAATTTAATTTGTGTTCATAAGAAGATGCTAAAATTTAAAAATGCCACCATTTCTCTGATGGAAGATGCCACCTCAAGTGCAGAGTTGAGCAAATGTCAAAGTAAACTATAGGCAGTTTGGGGGCCGGTGGGGGCCGAGTCATCGGGAGCCTTATTGCCCAGAGGTGGTTCATTCAGCCGCTAATGATTCTGAATAGCAGGTCAAAGAGGCCTTGACCTCGGTGAGATGGATCAGCCAGGATTTTCTTTGCCCTATTTAGGCTCTATGTGGTAAATGAGGGGTTAGGGCTGAGTGTGGACATTCGGACGCAGCCTGGTCTTTGAAATAAGCCATTGAGCTCATTGGTGAAGAAAATGCCTATAAAAGATAATCATGTATAGACATCTGGGATAATGTTTGGGCTAAATTTGTTACAAAATTAATTTCAAAATAATTTCAAAGCAAGTACCAGGATTGAAAATGATTTGGATGTTGAATTTAGCTCAGATTTTTAGGATTGGCAAAATGATTAGAAGCTAAATACTTGGGAGGCCACACTATAAACCTTTGGCAAACTAGCAACCCCTGGCAATTCACAAACAGCCACATATCATCTTTCTGATTGCAGGAGACCTACAGTCTGACCGGCGTGTGCCGGTCAGAATGCTGCTTGACACCAGAGTTTGGGTGGCAGGTTTTTCTGGGTTTTGTAAACAGTGGACCCTTATAATCTGTGATTCGGCATAGCTCTCCCTTCTGCTGCTGTTTAAAACAAGTTCTGGTGTTTGTCCCTCAGAACAGGCAAAGTTTAAGTGGCGCTCAACACAAGCAAAGTTAAATGGTTGGCAGTCGATGAGTCACGACAGCAAAATAAGTTGAGACATCAAAAACGTTTTGCCAGAAATAATGAAATGACCTTGTTTTCTGGACAGAGGAGCTCGTAACTTTCAGAAAACCCGGAGATTCCAGATTCCTAGACGGCTGCACCCCGTGGCCCCCATTGTCCATTGTGGTCTTCATTTAATTTCTTTCCCATGTAAGCAGCACCAGTTCGATATATGCGCTACTACGGTGGGGATCTTCCTCAAATGAATCATTATCAGTAAAATGGCCGGTGGTTCTCATGGTGCTCATTTTTACAACTGGTTTGTGATTTTCCAGTTTTATCCTGCATAATTGTCGAAGCTCACAACTTGGCATTTTTTCCGAGTTGATTCAGAGGGAGCTTTTGTCTGATAATGACTTCATCTTCTCTGAGGCTCTTGGAATCACAAGACAACTGGAACACACTATTAGTAATGCAGCTTGTTGGAAAAATATGTTTCTCTGTGAATGATGTGGAATTAAAAATTTTTATACGCTGCCCCTCATCAGCATCCCGAAGACGATGTGTACACTGCAGGAAAAAGTGACATAAAACAGATTTTGGGTCCAGATCCGATGATCGTTTACATTACAAGTAAATGTGACCTATTTCAGACTCCATTGTAAACTTGTGTGACTGGCACATGCAGTTCATGCAAGTGAGAAAGCAGTAGTTGCCTGAAAACATACAAAGAAATGGCCAAAAAACAAGACATGGATACTACATATGAGTGAGCTTGTGGGTTTGTTCTGTGTTTTTTTTTGGAGAGGGAGTAGGCGATTGATGGAATGGATCACGAGGTAAAACTCAAAGGCAAAAACTTTGTGTTTTACTGTCCACTGTCACACGCACTGGTTTCTCTTCCATTGCACACAAATGTCACACAAAGATGTCAAGGCTTTTTACCCAATACAGGTCATGTAGCTGTTCAGACTGCGGTCGCATTTGAAAAAGTAAACTGATTGGATTTGAACTATGTGAAAAGATGGAAAAAGATCAGATTTGAAGTGGTTCGGGATGTTTACAGTGGGAAGAAAATACCGGATGTGTGTCACTCCAGGAAAAACATCTGGGTCACTTTTAATGGCCCCAATGCCCAATGGCACTTTTAATGGCTTGTGCTCGAGTGAAAGCGACCATATGAATACGAACATTCTTTAACTAACCTCCTTTTTAGGTTATGAACTCTCGCAGACCCTGAGGTCCTCGGCTACCTGCTTTTTAGTTGTTCCCAAAGCCCGAGCATAAACCTTTGGTGAGGCCTCATTCCAGCCTGCCGGAGGGCCTCAGGGCCGCAGAGACTGCTGATGTTCTTAAGAAGAGGGTCAAAACCTTTTTAGCGTAGCTTTTAGCTGGATTTCTACTTTTTCTTATGTATTTCATTGACATCTTTATTGATGTATTTATTGATTTTGTACAGTTTTAATGAAGTATATTATTTTTATTTACTCTTTTATTTGTATTAAATTTTATTAGATTTTATTAGTGAACATAAACTCCAGTGGTTTCCTCATGGGGACCCCTCACACCGGGGGCTGCTCACTCCATATGGGGATTTTCCCTTGTCTGGTAGGCCGGGGTTCCTGCACTGCACGACCTCCCATTGGTGGTGGTCTCTGTGGTCTGAATGGGCTGGCTCGTGGTGTGAAAGGATCCCCGAAATATTGTTTCATGACAGATTTCTCAGTTGGGTATCTGTTTTGAATAAAGCACTTTGTGCTACTTATAGCTCTCCTTTTTGTTCCTCCTTGTTACATTTCCATAAAAGTAGATGGGAAGAATTTCCAAGTTGAGGAGGTTGAGTTGAGGATTCCTCTGCCAGATGACTTGACAATTATAATTATTATAACATGTTTTATTCTAGGTCTTTCTTGATACCTGGAAATAAGATTTATCCTTTGTTATAAGAAAGATCTGTTACATGTAAACCATGTAAGCAGTTTAAAGTCTCACCTCCAAAGTGGCTTGTTTCTTACAATGAAACCTGCACAGCAAATGGCTAAATGTGCTTACAAAGTTAAATTATAACTTACACCAAAGCAAGCCTGGCACCGCCACTCAGTAGCGGTTAGCATCATGAAAGAGAGTGAGCCCGGAGAGCCGGGCCAGACCACAGTCGCATGGCAGAAGCTGGATGTCGGACAGGACACCAGCGAAGCGTGACAGGCTGAGTTATTGTGTCCTGGCTGGGGCGTGTGCCGGTCAGGATGCTGCTTGACACCAGAGTTTGGGTGGCAGGTTTTTCTGGGTTTTGTAAACAGTGGACCCTTCTGCTGCTGTTTAAAACGAGTTCTGGTGTTTGTCCCTCAGAACAGGCAAAGTTGAAGTGGCGCTCAACACATGCAAAGTTAAATGGTTGGCAGTCGATGAGTCACGACAGTAAATTAAGTCGAGACATCAAAAACGAATAAACATTTCCTTGTTTAGCAAATTTGCTTCAGGTAAAAAAGATTCTGTAGGTTATAAATGAACCTCTCACCAATAAACATATAATAACAACAGATATAAGGACATGTATTAGGAAATGGGAGGTTTGATAACTAAGATTGTGCAAGTCAAAAATAAATTTAAACTAGTTTTATTCTTGATGCTTGGCTTGACCTGACAGCTCTAAGTTCCCTGTGTCTTTCTCCCAGCTGGTTTACGGAGGAGTTTTCGACTTGGGAAGAAAAGCAGCAGGACCAAGAAGGCTGCCCGAAGGCAGAAACGAAGCGCTCCACCTACCTACGTAGAGGTGGTCCCCTGTAGAAAGCCAAAGGACAGTCACTGTCTGGTTGTGCTGGTTGGTAAGTATGTAATGGAAATAAAGGCCTATATTTTCAGACACAGTTTTCATTATCAGATTGCAGCTGTTCTGTTGTTTTTTAATACAAAACAACACAATGGTGTCAAATTAATGTTCAGAACCGCAGCAGTTTTTAATCTGGCTGCTGATCAGCTAGTTAGAGAGATCTGACAGGTCACAAAAAGTGAATAAATGACATTTTTGATTTATTGTTAATTTGCATCAGTTTGTCTTATTTCCACATGTTAGCCAAATAAACTTAAGAGTGTTTAAGCTGCAGCTTCTGCTTTCATTCTGATTATGCATCAGCAATTTCAGCTTCTGCAATCTGCCTATGTTTTCTCAAAAATAATGCTGCATCCTTATAGCTTCATGTTTTTTTATAATAAGAACAACATATTATGAGATATGAGAACACTAACCAACTCAGAGGAGTTGTAAAAACAGCTTTGATAATGGAGAAATGATCTAAGGGTTGGAATAAAACAACTACACCCACTGTTCTCCAATGAAAACATCACGGATGCACAAGATTTCTCTTGTCATTTTAGTTAAAAAAATAAAAAAATAACAATTGGGTGGAATTTTGGTCAGATCAGTTTGTTTAGTGCCACTTTACAGAACATGTAATGTCAGGGCACTTTAAACGGGACGATATGCAAGTTTAAATGCAGATCAACCCATGTACCTGCAGTTATTGTATGTGCATTCATGTAATGCTGAAAAACATCCAGCAGAGCAGAACTCAGGAAGAACCATCCGCCCTGACTGGTTTAGGACTGATGGGGCAGGACGATGAGATGGAAATTAAATGTAAACATTCTTAAAAGAAGCTGGAATTTTTTTTTTTTCCAGAGCAGCTTATCCCTCCAGCCTCCGGGCCCTCCACTGCCTTCTCATTACTGTAGTTACTGTAGTAATACCATTGTAGTTACTTCTGCATCATATAGTGGTGCTGTAGTCAGTTTCTTTATTTTAATATTAGTTTTTAGTGTTTTTCTCCATGCATGTAAAAACAAAAACCAATATAGCATAATCCTGTTCCCTAAAGGAACATTACCAAAGCTGTTGTTGATCAAAAGAAAAAAAGTAATACATTGATGAAGATTTATGTTTCCAGTCTTGAGTGCAAGACCGATCCCTTCCCATCAGATCCACGTAAACACTGTCAACGAACCCTGGGTTGGAATATATTGTGTTCTCTTATGTTACGCCGTGGCCCACCCCAGATTCTCTTTTCTGCCAATCCTGCAGGTCTGCTCTGTGTATTTTTGAGCCATATCTCTCCCCAGGGGGATTTTATATTGAGCACGGCTGAATGTCTTTTTAATGTCATATCAGGATACAGCTGAAAGTCATCTGTGACTGAGGGGAACAGAAGAAAGATGAGAAGTGGAGCGAAGGAAGAAGACAAAAACAAAACTGAAAGTGGTGAAAAACACAAAGAACCGAAGGGTTGCAAAGGCAAGTGAAAGGAGATAAAGAAGAGATGAGCGGAGATAAAGAGATGAGCGCATTGTGAATCAGAACGCTCATAATGTCAGCCAGGTCCTCCATTATCAAACTGGGACAGTTAAGGCAGCTTGGATTTAGATTTAGACCTCCTTAATTGAGTTGGAGCTCCCCCTGACTCTGGATTACGTTTTACTGTCTGGTGGAGGCCCTGCACTGACCGGAGGTCATCATTAGGAATATATAGCTTATTGGCAATGGAAGTTATGGACAGGAAAACCAAAACCTGGATCGCTAATCCAGGACCAGCTGGATAATGTTTGACCAGGTCAGACATATATTCTTTCTGTTCGCAAAGCGTTCGCAATTTGAATGAAACAATAGACCTTTATGCCCCGGGAAAGCTGGTGAAAGTGACTGCCAGCCACTTTAAGCCCCACAGATCATGTAACTCTTACAATATAACGTGAAAAAGAGGATCGGAACAAAGCCTGATGATGCTCCTCTGCAGCTCCAGTGGAGCAGCTGTGGAACACATCAGCAGTGTGAGAGTAGCGAGTCCATAAACTTGATATTTTGTAATGTATCAAGCTCAAGCAACGCAGTGATGGAAAAGGCAGCTATGTCAGGAATCCTACTTTTAGACTGAACTCCAGGCTGATGCAATCCGGGGCTGAAGAAGCCCAGGTGCTGCAGAACTGTGGATGTATGTTTGTGCATCCTGAGCCACAGCGACAACGGTTTTGCAGATGTCCCAGTTCGATACGATGCTATGGCTTTTCCAGAAGGTAAAGAAGCATTAAACAGTGAACAGAGAGATGCAGACAGAGGGTGGTTTGTGCATCGTTTTCAGAGTGAAATCAGAATGAAATCAGAGCTTGGTCTGTCTGACTCTGTCTTGCTCTCCTTTTCTGATGATAAAGACAGATGCCTCATTTAATGTTGGGCTTGTCTCGGGGAAAGCATTGCTACGGTGATATTGGGACTTAATCCCCACAAACAGAGCGCGGTCTTTTGATGTTTGTCTCCAGGGCCCAGCGGCGTTGGCGTGAGTGAACTGAAGAGGAGGCTGGTGATCTCGGACCCTGACCGCTATGGCGTCAGCGTACCGTGTAAGGCAGATGTCCTCAGGTTTCCGTCACCGGCACACCGAAACATTTCTCTTAGGGCTGGGCGATATGGCCAAAAAATAAAATCTCAGATTCTTTAAAACTAAATCCGATGTTCGATTTTAATCGATTTTCTTTAATCTTTTTTTAAAACAGATCACAAATATTAGATTTTATGGGAAAACATGCTTTTATTTCAATCACCCATTCAGGAAGTTGACCTAATTTCAAAGTGCAAACTTGTAATACAAGCTGGCAGGCCCTGCCACTGTAAACAATGAAAATATAACTTTCACGCATACAGTTGTACAGGTGAGGGAAGGCAACCTCGGCAAAATATTTCCGGCTAAGAAAATTTTGATTTTCAAAAAATATAATCCTTATTAA
>JAVQJG010053606.1:0-46133 GCA_036024015.1 Craterocephalus amniculus | reverse complement strand
AAACTGTGTCCTACAGAAATTCAGAAATCTTTTCTTCATCTCTTTAACATAAATCACTAAACACCACAGTTGATTTGTTTCATTTTTCTTAGCATTTACCACTTTTTGCCGTGTGAATTTTGGTTGATCATCACACTTGCATGCGTCTGTTTTCATGTTTGTTTTGTCTTTTTACAGTCTATTTATACTTCACCTTATGTAGCCAAGTCCTTGCATTCTTGCAGATGGACAAGAATTTCGCGTTCAACTTCTAATACTTCAGTGGTTCTATCTAGGTCGAGGAAAAATTTGACTGTTAGAATGTAATATATAGAAAAAGCACAAAAATTAAATGTTTTTTGTATATTTTATTCTTTAATTAAGGAATATTAAACACAACTACACAGTTTGTTGATGATAACAAGTCATTTGAACTAATATTACTTCAACTTGGTAAAAGGAAGTGAAGATTAGTTTAGGTTGAAACTGCATGAATTTTATTCATCTAGATTTGGAAGTTAGGTGCAAGGCTTAAATGTTACATCCACCCATCTTCTGCCACTTACCCTGGTTGTTTCAGCAATAAGGTCTGATCAGACCTACCTCCCTTTTCCTTGCCCCCTACTCAAACATCAGTCTCAGCAGAAATGGGAAAATGGGAACCTTTTTCCACAAAAGTAAAATGAAGCAGTTTCCCTATCCAAGCTTAAAATGTATGAGATGGGAATATTTTGAGGCAGAAAAAACGGAAATATCATCACTAAAATGATTGGACCTCTATAGTGGGGAAAAATTATAAAAAAGGACAATTTGGCTGCTGTACAATTTACAATATCCTTTGTCGTGATTGCTGCTGAGATTTCAGTGGACCAACACGTATCTTATGATCTATCACAATGTCACAAATTCTCATCTCGTTTTGTTAATATCAACTCGAAGGATAGCATGCATACAAAGCATGCATACTCAAAATGTGCCACACACTGCCAAATATCTTTAGGTGAACAAACCATGGGACACAACGTGAATATAATTCAAAACTAAGGGAAAACTGCCTGTACTGCACATGTACATAAACACACATGAGCACAGCTCCACATTTCTTTTCAACCTCCATTGCCACAAGCTAAATTCCTCAATTCATTAGAGGAGAAAAACACACAGTCCAACACTCACATGCATTCATCTGGCAAATGTGGCCTGAGGAATAATGATTTACTGTGGCTCATATTTCACCTGAGTGCACAGGGCAAACAGTTGACTGAAGTGTTGTGAAGAAAATGCTAACTGAGGCATTTTTGACTGGAGCAACTGAACAGATACGTTTTTGTACCATTTGTGTGAATGCCTTTATATGTTTGGCTAGATATAATAAACATCATATACAGCGTGTAGTCAAAATCCACAAACCATTCAGAGTCAACTATGTATTATTTCTTCCCTATATGTTCCTAAAGTTCTGTAAGTCAGCTTTGATAGTAACTGTATTTTGTTGTGTATCCGCATCCAAACAGCATGAAACCCATCAAAATCTGCGTTCAATTCTAAGGTGAATGTGTGTTTTGTAAGGAAACAACTGAATAATACGGACTGGGTGTTAACGCAGTGGACATGCATTTCTGTGCATGAGTGTGGCCGGCACAGGTAGGACCAGCATCAAATCTGCCTCAGCAGCCACCCTCCTCCTAAAGAGCTTCCACTTATCTGCCTGCCACAGGACTGTTTGTGTGCACCCCACCACTGTCATGTAGACACCATTCTCAAATTGATTGTGACAGCGCAAGAGCCCAGATTTTTCTGCTTCAGAATTCAAGCCACCATTTCAACGTTGGTGTACAGTGTTGAGCTTTCTTTTTTTTTTTTTTTTTGGTAGATTCCAAGAGAATGAATACAGCTTGTGTTCCAATTTTGTAACTACACATTTTTCCCCCTTTTTGAGTAAATGCTTCAGCAGGGTATGTGTGCATGTACGTTGGATGTTTTTTCTTTTTTTTTTTTTTTTCCCCTTTTTTTCGGTCCCCAACAGGGGGCCAGTAAACTGCCACTCAGCACGGAAACTTAAACAGCTCTGTTAAGTGCAAAGCTCAAAGACCCTGCACAGAGCAAACATCCAACAGAAAGTATATTTATCAGCTACAAGACACTATATACTATACTACATGTCTATGTGTTTTACACAGCATATGTATCATCTAAATTAATGTAATACTGTGTATCATGTGATGAATGAAAGTGAAAAAGGCCTTTGAGTTAGATCATTATAAATGTAAAGTCTAAGCATCCACATCTCTTTTTCGGTGTAGTTCTCTCTCTTGCACGCCTTCCACCTATTATCTGGTACTTTTGTGTGGTTTGGAGCCCCTCCAGCCAGCCTCCCTTTCTTGCGCTGCGGTTTTGTTCGGGAGATTTCATCGTTCCTGCGGATTGACAGCTAAGCTCAGGTATGAAAACAAACAGCGCTGGAATTGACAGGTGAAAAGAAATCCGCCGCTAATGCTCCCCGAGCAAACTCGCGCTCTCGCCAGCCCCTTCTGAAACTAAGCCCTGACAGCGTACAAGAAAAGGCAGATGGAGATTTAAAATCATTAACCCTTAATAACGCCATGCTACTTGCTTGGCTTAGGCGCACTGCCTCTATTGGGTGATTGTGTCTGTATCTACTGGCTCTTAATTACAACCGGAAAAACTCTTCACCTTAAAAACAGAGCGTATCACACAGCCAGACCCTTACACAACAATAAGCTGTAATTATAGATGTGTCATCGGTAAAGGGTAAATGGTTGGGTTAGCAGACCTTGAAAGGCAAATCTCTGATGCTGTTGATACTATTGTTTTGTTTTGTTTGTTTACTGAACTCTGTGTTCACTTCAACAGGGTAAAGTATTCAGGGCATGTTTGAACACAGCTGCAATAGAAGAATGTGTCTCTTTTCATGGGTAAACCTGTTGGTAAAATTCTGCTAAATTCTGCTCGATTTTTATTTTCATATTTGTTTTCCATTTATTTCCACACCAGCCAGATTCCACCACTTGCTCCTGCAATGACAATTGTTAAACTTTCAAGGTTCTGGTGAAACAATGGCAAAAGAAAGCTGAAAAGGTGCTCAGTATAATTGGCAGAGGAATCAGTGAGCGATCTACAAAGAGCATGCAAGGCCACTCAGCCAGTAGATAGTGTTTTTTTAATCTGCACGTCAGCCATTATTCCTCACCAGCTTTCATTCATTTGAAACCTACATAAATGTTTGCCTTTTGTGCTCATTTTAACCTAACAATTAATGGAAACTCAAATTCATCGTAACACTTGCAAACTTAATCATAAGGTGTTTTCTGCTTGCTACCTTTGTTTGTGTTTTAATTAGTCGGACCTTGTGCATCTCCAACCCTGGGCCTCTTTTTAATTGCCCGTATTTACATCAGGCAGACATCAAACGCAGAGAGAGAGACATTTGTAAGGGTGAGCACAAAGCAGCCCTTTGAAATGTCTACAGTCATATGAAATGGCATGCTAATTAAAAATCTAAGGCTGCCTCTGTGATAGGAGAAGCATTTATATTTGTAACTCTGGTGTATAGACTCTCTCTATAACCCATCAACACACAGAGGCCATAGTGTTTATTATCAGCCTCCCTACCTGTTTACAGACCACCAAGTAACCTTCTAGTTGCCATTCATCAAACAGCAGAAATGCCCTGCCTGTAATTTAACACGGCAGATTTCAAAAGGCTAAATCATTTTAAATATTTTACCTCCTGCACTTTGATATACAGTGACATGCCGTGCACTAGGACAGATACAATGAATCTAGCTTACCAAGCAATGATTTTTCCTGCAGCTCATTAAGGTTATTGCCAATGAATATAATTATACGAGCATTCAACAACTATTTTTCCTTTCCAATGGAAATAGAGAAATTTTGATTCTGTAATTAATCCCAAATGTTAGATTCACTTAGACCCCACCCACATCTTAGAAAAAGAAATAGAAAGCTGAACCTTTTGGTTTTAACTGCCACATACAGCAGTTTATTTATTGCAGCAGCGCTTGTGACATTCTCTCTGAAGAGCTTCATTCTGATCAGCCAGTAAGAGCGTTCCCCTAGGAATCCGGAAGTTCAGGAAGTTAACCCCATTGGCTGAAGCCAACGCTAATAACTAGCCACTTTCACTAACTAAAATAGCCAGACGTAATATCAGGCATAGCTCCTTTAAGGCCCGCTTCAGGCCCAGTTTGCTCTGATTGGTCAACTTATTGGTTAAAAAGAGTGCAAGACAACTCTTCATTCTTCTGTTTGTTAGAAAAAACAATACAGTTAGTAGACTTCATGCAAACATGTTTCATGATAATGCTCAGATATAAAAAACTTAAATGAATAAAAACAAAGAGGGTGCTTTAACAGGATTTATTTTTTCTAGTTCCTTGAGCTTTTAACTGAAAGATTAATAACTATCTAAAGGCAGTTCTGACCACAAAACATTCTGATGAAGGAAAAAATCTCTGATGAAGACATTCACTGCGAATAAGGACAGGATCCCAGTTTTACAAGGAAGCAGGTATTGTGGTCTATAAACACACCCGCTTTCAGTAACAGTCAGTGCTAAGGACCGAGCAGCAGCCCTGCCCATCCTCAGCCTACTTTCACCCTGCCATAAACACAGATTTTGGGGGAGTGCTGAGCTGTGCTCCACTGTGGCGCGCTCGATACTCTGTGCAGGGCGTTCACTGTCTGAGTCCAGACATTCCACTCCAATGTAAGCTCTCTGAGGATACAACTGTGTGCTTCTCCTCTCCTATCTGACCAGCTTCCCTCTTTTCAGGCCTGCCATGCTATGCTCACATCAGCACACTTTGGGTTCAACAATTACCAAAGCAGCGTGAATGCCCTGCATGTGGCAGAACAGAGAAACAAAGCTCATGGCCGTCTGAAAGGACAAGAAGAAAGCACATAGAGCCTGAGAAAGTGTCTCCATTTGGAAGAAAAGCACTCTGGATGGAGTTAGACATTCCAATAAAAGATAAGGGAGGAGAGACATGAATGAAGAGGGCAGCCAAAGGCCTTTGTTTTATTTCAGAGTACAAGGCATTTTCTGATAATTCAGCCCATATATTCTGATAGGAATGAGGGACTGCTGTTTGTGTGCTAAATCTGATTCAGCACTTGTGTTCTTACCTTTTACTTCTGCCAAAAGCTCGCTGGTGTTGAGCCTCTCCATCTTCTCTTTCCAGTCTTTAGAAAGAAGTTTCTCCATGCATGAGGATTCTAAAAAGTAAAAACGTAAAAGAGACGTCAAAATTTATTTTCAGCCTTTGACACAGTCTGCCCATTTGTGCAATATTAAATACAGAACATGGCTCCTTTTTAGAATAATTCCGCAGATGTCATAATTCAGCTCGCTTAAATGAAAAGTCAGTGTATCAGATTAAGAAAAGGGTATTTTACTTGATGGCGGACATTAAAAGGGACTCTTGCCTGACAGCTGAGAGATGAGCTGAAGGTGGAGTGAGGAGGAAAGGCAGCATTGTGGGGATAGTGTAAGGGCAGTGACTCATATTATAAGTGGGAGGCAAAGTGTGAGACTGGATACGTCCAAAACGCTCGCATAGTTGCCAATGATGAAAACAATTAACATTTGTCCAGCAGACAATGAATCAGAGGAGGAATGGCTGCAATCTGCCATGCTGTCGCTGGTGTAGCTGATAAAGAACATACTGGGCTGGCTGACCCAGGCCTCCACCGTCTCTACGCTGCACAGGGTTCAGCCTGCTCTCATCAAATACCAGCGGCCCAAGCAAGCCGCCAACACTCCATCTTGAGCTACTCCTTCAATAAGCTGCCTCCAGAATGAACCAAGGTTAGACCTAAAGCAGGCAGGCAGCATTTAGCCGGACTGAGAAAAATCAGGGGAAAAAAAAACAAAAAAGGAGCAATCCCACCACAGTTTTGAGGAATAAATTATTGTGCTCTGACTTTTAGATATTACCTGAGAATTCCATAGTAAAGAAAAGTTTTTTTTGCCAGCATCTTTCTCCCAACAGGAAAATGTCTCGAATGATGACATTCAGAAAGTTTTTCTCTTATGAAGTGTTTCTGTCTAGAATGCACAGAGTCAGAAACAGAAAAAAATATGAAGAAAGGTCTGTCAAACACAACGTTCTGGACCCTTCCAGTCTCACAATAACCATCCTTGACATCAAACACAGCGGAGATTTACACAGTTGAGGATGTATACAAATGTTGTTTCTTTTTATCCGTCTGTTACATGTCTTGCCCACTTCCACAAACCAAACACCGCTGACAAAACACACTGACTTCAGACGAACAGGGAGTAACGCGGGGTCAGTAGTTCTTGTAGTCTTGTTTAAGGATGGCTTTCAGGGAGATCAAGCGGAGTCACCATTTTGTTTGATTGTCCACTTCCTCCAGTATGATGGGGGTCAGCAGGACATCTTCAGCTCAGGGTCATTATAACATTTCTTCTGCTTTATTGACTTTCCAATTCCCAACTCAGTTTGTCCTCTTGACCCTCAGAGAGGGAGGGAGAAAAGCCTCTGTCTTCTGTGTGTGTTGGTGTGTTTTAACATCCCTGCGTGGCACAAAGATCACAGATCTTTGAAACAGAGGTTAAGGGTGGGGGGTGGAGGGGGGGAGTAGCAAAGCTCAGCTCCTCTTCCCTGCCTGTCACCCCTGGGTGAGACAGCTTCCTTTCCTACAAGTACAACCTCCCATCAATCCCGACACAATTAGAGCAACACCAATCCTTGACATTTTATTCCCCTAAGAAAAGAAAAGTTGGATTTTTAAAGTGCTGAAAAGTGGAATCAAATAAACCCGTTGGGCATATGTTTGTATGCATACATATGCTCCCTTCTCTGTAAAACACACGCTCACTTTCATAACAGATGCTCCTCCGGCACTTGATCATCAAGGAATGCACCAACAGTTGGAGATAATGCGGTGCCAGCTTCCATTCTACTCCAGTTCTCCCCCTCCCTCGCTCCTCTCTCCCAGGAGAGCCGCGCTCCCTCACTTCTCCATTCCCTCTGCCGGGCCAGACTCGACCTGCCAAGTCCTCCAGCACGAGAGACTACAGCTGGAATGTACTGCTGTCCTCCCTGAGCTTCCACCTGGGAGAGGTGAATAATGACCTGGATTAGTCTATAAAATAACTCTCAAACACCTTCCAGTGTTCAAACTCTGTGGACAAAAACAGGCAACCAAACATGGTTTCGGTGAAAGGAGAGCGGGTTTTTTCTTTTTTGCGCAGGCGCGCTTTGCTGAAACAGCAAATGAGTCAGATGTCTGGCTTTTTTCAAAGCACCATTCCACAGCTTATTTTCTTCAAGAATTTAGATTAATAGCGCAAAGGCTATTTCAGCTTTTAAAATGCAGGTTTGTGTTCTCAAGAGAAATGAAAGATGCCAGTGGAAACACTGGTTTGTATTAACATAGCAACACTGACAGGTTATGACAGAGTGCTGAAAATTGATACACACAGTACTTGACATGAAACAACAGATTATTTGTGATAAAACTTCCACACTTGACTCTGGGTTTTAGTGGATCTGCAAGGGAAAGCAAATATAATTATTTATGAGTTATTCTGGGGAACTTTTAGCATTTTAGCGTGTTCCTCTTGTCCTTTAAAAGTAGGACATCACATTCTGGGGAATCAGCTTAAACAAGAGAAGAGTCCAGTGAGTTTATTTTTATTTTCCTATGGGGGCTATTAAATCTCTCACACCCCCACCCCTTCCATTTCTTTTTCCTCCCCCTCTTGAGATAAAATGCTGTGAGGCAGGGGAGCCGGCCATTCAGCTGGGATGAGAATGGAATGAAAACAATAGCCCTTATCAGGCTCTTATTTACATTTTCCCAGCGTCCCTGCAGTAGACAGCTTGGCTTGTCACCAAGCCCAGATCGCCCCACTGGACCTGGACCAACTTCCTCCAGCCCCACTGATTCCAAGGGTCCCTATGGACCTTTGCCTGGCACGGACCCCCTCCACTCTGCAGCTAGTGCAGATAGCAACATACAAGACAAAACTACTGGAGTGTGGGTCCAAGACTTCTTCCCATTGAGAGAGGAATGGCTTCTGGACTACTAAGCCCGTCTGGGTCTCATTGTCTCCTCTCTGGGGCTGGTGCTATGTAACTGGAAAAATTCCCTACACCCGTTCTTCATTTTTCTCTTACTTTTTTTTTCTATCTTCAAAAGTTTCCAACTGACACTTAGAAGAAAGTAAATAGTCATCAGTGTTTTAATACTGCCAAATTCAGTATGTTTGTCTCCTATCAGCGCTGTCATCTCAGGTATAAAGCTATCTCATGCAGGTATTGTGTGATCTTACTGATGTGGGTGAACAAGCACAGAAACTGAGACACCTAACCCTGAGATGAGTTGGCAAGATTAGACTATTTCTTGTCTTTCCCTTTTTCACTGTCTCAAAAACAAAGCTAATGATCCTCATAAATCTCAACAAAGGAATGTTTCTAAGTCGATGTGTGACATAAACAAAGCCTTCAGCACCTGGCAGCCAGTGGTGCCAGAATATCATGTTGAGTGTAAACCACAGGAGTGAAGGTACAATCAGAGCCAGGTTATGACTATCTGTCCTGACACCGCCTGACTCCCTGACAGGTTTAAGAAAAATATTAGTGCAATTTCTGCTCTTTGTCTGTCACTCTGGGTTTCATTTAGTACCCTCCCACACCTGATAATCTCTATTTGTTTTTTGAGGTCCTCACTGCCAGGAAAAATGTTTTTATTAACTATATTAAGCTATACATCTCTGCACATGGGAAGTAAAGTTAAGGTAAAGTTGTTTGCTAGTTCATCTTTTTATTGCTGTGTTAAGCAGTCAAGCTCAAATGAGTGTATTGACAAATGAATTCAGTCACAAACAAATCTAATTCTGTCCCTTTGCCGTTGGTCAATAAAAAATCAGATCTTCGAAGTTCATGATGCACATAATTTTAAATAATTTTCCAGACTTAAAATAACTCATGGAGAATGTTGGTGTGTGTGTTTCTGGGGTTTGGGGGCAAAAACGAACCGCTGCAGTGGCTTCTTCACTTTTATATATCAGGGTTTTTTTTCAAAATTTCCTTAAGGTTTGCTAAATTTGTTGGTGGAACACAACACGCCATCATGTTTTGGAAGACCATCATGGCCTCAGAGCACAAATATGGTTTGTTGCAACATGCATCAGTGGGTGTTTTATTACCCTGGGTTGTCAGCAATGAAAACGTTTCAACTGCCTGCCACCACAATCTGAGCCTCTGTATATGCGCTGCTCTCCCGGGAGAAAGATGATACTTGTGTTTGAGTGTTTGTTGTGTTGAAAAGCCATTGGCGAAGAAAAGAGGGCTATCTGAGAGAGTCAACTTAGCCATAAGTCATGGATAAGAAACTAAGAGACTTCCACTTTAACATCGGTCTTGCACAGTATATCAGTTGTTTCGGCCTCAAGGGGAAACATGTAATTACCAAATCAATGATCAGCTGACACTGACCACATAAATAATTTCCTCCAGATTATACAGAGAATCAGACTATTTGCATTTCTGGAGGACAGAGGAACTGGGAAAGGAGGCTGACGGTCCCTAAATAAGTGTAATATTATTCAGACTCAAACTAAACAACCTAAAAAGAAAATAAAAATGAGTTATTGAACAGGTTGGTATTTTTTTAAGAAATAAACTGAAGGAAAATTAATTATAAAATCAGGCATTGATTCACTTCACTGTTGACTCCTGTTTAACAGCAATCCCTGTGTAAGGTAAATAGAAAAAACTTACTACCTAAATACCTTCTTTTCTTAAAAAAAAGCTGTTACATTTCTGAATTTAATATTAGATCTTTTAAACTTAAATCCTTTTAAAAAACACAACTGTCAGATTCTCAGACAGAGAATGATAACTTAACATCTAATTTCACATCCACTCTGCACTGCATGGGAAACAAATCAAAAGTCGAGATTGATAAAAAAGAAAATGACTGTGGCACACTCCAAGGAGTGCTTTGAATATCTTAATCACAGGCACACTAAAAACAAGACCCCGTCATCAAACCAAATAAAACATAATAATTACAAGAGGCAGGCAGGGAAGTGAAATCCAGAGAGAAAACATGTTTTTGTCTGTCAGCCGGTAGTCCCTGAGACAACAGCTGTTGGATGCTGCAAATACTCCTGAAGTCTCCATAATCATGCTGTTATTGAAGTGAGGACAAAAAGGGCACTAATTGCAAGGGAGCAATCGGAACGCAATAGGTTACACACCCGGGTGATGCTGCACAATGCAAACTCTGAAGAGAGAGCTCGGGTGGGGGGGAGAAAAAAAACATTCTGAGCACAACACTACGTTGTCGCTCATTTTCAGGCAATTACCTTTCCTCGTTGTCAACAGTTGTAATAACCTTCACCATTTTGGCGCACTCTTTGGTGCAGTTAAATAATTTCAGCTCTTTAATATGTAATTACTGGTGCTGGCATGCATAAATAAAGAGGTCCAGCTCCTGGAGTCAGTGTCGGTGTATCGCAGCACACCTGCACTTCGGGGTGGGCTTTCTTTAACTGACACCTAATCATTATTCCACTTGGTGAACATCTCTGTTAGTCACCTTTAGACTACCCTTTTAGGTCATGTAAACAGTTGCTATAAATATACTGCAGGTAATCTCAAGAAGATGTGTCTCATCTGAGGGAAAACACATCTCCCCTGTTCCAGCACTTTTTCTTTTCCCCCCCACTTCAAAATCCCTTTTTATACTTTCCTCCTTTTCCAAATCCATGCCAAAATCAGTTGTTAGTGTCTAAAACAAATTGTAGGTCAGCAGAAGATTTTTTCTTTTTTGCTAAGTCAAAGATTTTTTCATGAACAGGCTTTGGGAAAGCTTTGATGAGGGCTGACAGTGGATTAACCGTTAAATACAACCTACTTTACACTCGAACTGCTACTCCTCCCTTCATATTTGTTCTCTTTTCCTTTGATATTTGCAAAGACTTCATGCTATTGCACCATTTCTGAGTTAAATCCTAAGTGAACTAAAAGAATTTGACACATACAACCACAAGTCAAAACTATATCAAACAAATTTGGGGTAAAGTCAACACAAACATGTGCATGTAACTTTTTGAGTGCTTTAGCTGTTGACCCAAGAAGTTAAAGACACCGGCCTCTGTGACAAGGAGCCTTTCTCCTTTCCTTCATTTCTGTCTGTACTGACCAACATGGTAATCCTGCAGAGCTAACCTGTCCCTTCTGAGGAGCCGTCTACACACACAGCACCCTGACCTTTCTAAATAGGACACGTGTCTATCAAGCATATATGAATTAAGCATCCCCGAGAGGCTTCACCTCCTGAGCTGAGCAGCATGTGACCTCTCCCAATCCATTTTACTGCGGCACTCTGTGGCAATCAGGCTTGAATTATTAAAGTGAGCAGTGAGCAATGATCAATTCATTGCGGCCCTTGCGCGCAGGCTGCCCGGCTGTACTTCAGCAGAAATGACATTGAGAACACTTGAGTATGCTTCCAGACAATGCACATAAATGTGAAATATGTCAGACCCAATATGTCAATAATCATAACTGTACAGGCTGAGGCCATGTCCAGGCTAATCCCACTGAAATGCTGTTAGATGACCATGAGGTGAGCAGCTTTTCCGACTGTTATCCCTTACAAAAGCTTTCTTGATAGAAATAGAGGGGAAGTTGAGGTGTAGATGACGTTACTGCAGGTTAAAAGGTGCTGTGCATCACTGAGTTTGAGAGCAAGCTGTAAACATTTGAGCTTGTATTAAATATCCTTGACATATTTTTTACATTTTTCTTAAATCACAGCCTTAACTACACCTTATCTTCCTAAGTTATGTTGAGGTCATAACAAAGGCAAAGTGAGAAGAGAGGAATATTTCCTGGAAGTAATAATAATTCAAGGAACCTGGAAGTAGGAGGACAGGAAGGAGAAGAAAACCAATCAAAACTTTGTGAGGAAGATATGAGGAGCCAAGATAAACCAGTACTCAGTGCCCCCAAAACTGCAATCTCCCCCTAAGCCGGAGAGTGGCAGCTGGCAGAACAGCTGGTGAATAGGATTAATGTCAGAAGAATGAAATAAAACTCAACATATGTCCGAGCCTGAGGTGTTGGGACTGTGCGTGATTGTGCCCCCGATGGATGCCATGTGTGCAGCTGGAAGGAGCTGCTGTGCTGCTCTGCTTTCTACCCCACAAGGTCACTTTTAAGAACTAGGACCATTAAATGCATGGATGGAAAAAAGAACTTTTAATTCCCTCTTTTCTCCCCTCCTTTGCTTTTAACTCTTTTTTTCAGATGGCTGAGGGAGAATTTTGAGTATGACTGTCAATGCAATGTAAAATTCAGAGAAAAACAATGACAATTTTGATTGAATTGAGGAAGAAAAAAAGTCAAAAGTATCATATCAGGCCCATGACAAGTACGGGTTTTATTCAGAAGGATTTCAAAGCTCATAAACACATGATTATTGCAGTGTGAAGAACTTAAAGGTGGCAGGACAATAAAAATAAAATGAAAGTAAATAAAGCAAAACAAAACCAAATCTAACAAACATTATGTCTGTTTGGTTTACCAAAAAGAAAAGTAGTCTTTGCCAGCGAAATCTCAGCCGGTGCTGATCAGAGGATCAGTACAGGATGAAGATCACGAGGAGGAATATGTATACTCAATTTCCATTTATAATTTCCATTTGATGTTGGCAATCATTACGGTCCACACACTGTAATAAATTATAATAATTTCACACCAAAATTTAATTACCAGGTACAGCATTGGGGAGATTTTTTGGGGGGTTACACTGCAATTTAACTGTCAAGACATAAACTTCCAGCTAATCAATGCTCAAAAACATTCACATTTATTCAGCTATGTTAAATTAATAGATGTGTGAAGGAAACGAGCAGCACTGTAATGGTGGCAGTTCAGTGTGATTTAGTAAATTAATGGGTGTCTGACTGTACAAGGACAAAAAAAGAGACTAATAGGATCCACATGAATGCGTTACAGTTTGCAATGGAGCCAAGTGACTGGTTAAGACATTGAAAGTTTATTTCAGGCACAGTGGACAGTAGCAATGAGACACAGAATCATTAAAATAAACATAAAATAATTTAACAGATTACATGATTGATTGCAATTTTATATTGTGCATTTATTAATACAGCACACTGGAAACCGGTTGTCAGTTTGTGTGTGTGTGGAGGTGTGTGTGCATGTGTGTGATTATCCTTTTACTGTGCCTTCTCATTAAACAACAGTTTTCAGAGGAATTTTATTTTTCTCATAATTAAAGTTGTTTATTGGATCTAACGGTCAGCTTTGTTTACTAAAATGTCATAGTTCAAGATCTACGTATTACTATCTGGGCCATAAGAAAAGGTCGCTATTTTTTAGATTACACACAGAAAATATGTGCGTGTTTGGGAACATTTTGTGTTCAATAATAAAAAAAAACAACCTTAAAATGAATCTCACTGCACTACCCAGTTATGATTCTTGTCTCTCCGCTGGATAAAGAAATCATGAAGTTGCCACAGCACTTCTAAAGGTTAAGCAGTCCAACTTTTAGAAAGTGCCCATTCATTTGCCCTCAGCTAAGTGTGTCAATGTGCTGTTGTTCAAGTTCAGCAACAATAGAAGCTGTATTTTTCTTTTCAGACAGCCCATTCCCTTTCTGTGGGATACAGAGCCATATGGACTGCAACCTGCTGGGCAAAGATGGAGAAATTTGCCTCTCATGAGAGACTGAGCTCATTGGTCCAGCTCACAACGGGGAAGTTACTGCACCAGCTTTGTTCAGCAAAGTGCCACCCACCCAGAAATGATATGTCAAAGAAGAAGGCAGAAGATGAGTGCTGCAGTAAACAGCGTAGAAGAAGTAAAGTCATTGCACAGAAAAACTATAATGACACACTTTCTGTCGTACAACATTTTTAAAAAAGTCTGCTCCAATTTATCCTAATTTTAGATATGAATTCAAACCCACTGACTGGCCTCTATGATAAGTAATTGACAACATAACATCATGTGGCCTGTTAAATTGTGGTCCAGTGCAGTCTTGAAAATTACACCAGAGGCTCCTCTTAAGAGTGATGATATCAATCAAATGATTATCATCATTGGCACCCGCACTTTGCAATGCAACAAAACACAGTTCTGTTCATTTCTTTTGACATTTTCATCACACCTCCTCGTGCATGTAATATCATTGAACAAGGAGAAAGAGAAAGCGTTGAGTGGGAGGAAACGTGTTTCACAACTGATTAAATAGTCTCTTTGTTCACGAGGCTGCTCATCAAGATTTGTTGTCAGATGTCGATGCTTGCTGTTTAGTGGGGGGGTTAAAAAAGAACAATGCAAATATGTTAATAGGCTTCATCTAAGCAACTTGTCATGTTTGGTTGTGTCAAGGCGGATCTCTTCGCCGGATGGTTGACGTACTTCTGACTTAGAGCGAGCCTGAAGTCGGCTCTGAAATCATTAGCGGGCCACAGAGCCCGTCTGTGCCCGGGGTGTGAGTTACCCTCACACTATTTTGATCCTTGGTCAGATGACACCGGTTCTTTTGTCAAGTTATGTGTGGAGAATGCTTGGGAGCTGAATGCCACAGCTAGGACAGTGATACTGAGCTGGCGCACAAGTCTTCCAATGTAACACTGCTGCAAACACACACACACATACATGCTCTGAGCAAGACACATGTACCCTCAGTCTGCCCCACATCCCGTTGTGGAATAGCCCTATTTCTGACTGCCTCAGCACCCCCCCCCCCTCCTCTGCTCCATTGCCCATGTGCAGTTTGTCTGCGTATGACCCTCTTCATGTTTCTCATAACCGCAAAACAAGGTTGTTATCTCCCACTTGTAGCTTACATGGCCTAATGACTAATATAGTAGCATTAATGGCTTCTGCCTTCTTACATGTCAGCGCTGCACCCTCCCTGTGTCCCTCAAAAAACCGTGCAGTCACATTAAACAGTCAGGCCACCATAAACCATTGCTGATTTAACCATCTAGTTATTCACATGCAGCAGAGAGGCCGTACACAAACAACTAGATTGTTCCTCTAGCATGAACAAAAAGAAAGAAAGAACTTTTTTGAAAAATATTTATCCTGCAGAGGCGGTGACGTCACCCACTGTGTTTCTATGCTTTTCATTATAAATGCTGTTAACGAGCCATACCTACAGCCAACGCGTGGGTGTGTGAGTATGTACAGACAAACAGGGCTCTGTGCAACCCTGGCTGTGATTTGTCTCTTAGAGACACCCGTTTCCTCCTATCAAGGGGTTCCTGTGCAGCCAGTAAGCCAGCATCACAATGGGAGTTTTGTGCTGCATGGGTGCAGGGGGACACACTCAACAGCTGAAACCCGGGAAGATGGCCCCTGGAATGCTCTACAGCAGTTGCTACTGTTGACTAATCGGAATATGAGAACTGGGGAAGGTGATCTTGAATGCAAAGAATGGCACATTGAAGAAGCAGCTGCTTGTTTTGTCATCTGAATGACCAAGACAGCAGAAAGGGTTCCCGTTTTGAAAGGTGCAACAAAATCTATATCTTAGCTTGTGTAAAGTGAAACCTGTGTTGGCCTCTGTAGTCCTATGGGGATGGGCCCATTGTGCGTGGGCTCTGTTTTGGAAGATATAGTAAATACATAATTCAGTGATGGACCAGGTTCTTTGGGCTGACAATTCCCCTTATGCCGCCACTCCATTTAACACCGGGCTCTGATCTCGGGCTTGGCAGCAGATGAACTTTGTCACTGGAGAGTAAGAAGGGGCGGGAGTCAAAATTCACAGGAGGAGGGAAAATGTTGATCTAGGCCAGATAGGGACAATGACTTGATAAGGATTAAAAAAAAGACAAAAAGAAAAAAAAATACAAAAGGAAAGGCAGGAAAAAGAGAAAAGCAAAAACCAAAGAAGAAATAAGAGGATTAAAAGTAAGAAAAGGTGTAAGTTAATGACCAGGTTTTGGTTTGGTGAAAGTTCATATCAAGCTGGCATAGCACCTACGGCATACAGCCGAAATATGTACTTAGTGTCTACTTCACAGGGTGACAAGAGGGTCGATTGGCAGCCAGCAGCGAGCCACTTTTGATCATATGTCCTAACAAGCGATTCCAGCTCGTGTCTCCTCAGCCTGAACAGATCTACATTACCTATTCAAACAAAAGTGACAGACCGGAGCACTGCTCCACTGAGCTGCTCCACCATGCCACAGGCCAAGACACAACGCACATACAGTACATGCACACAGACACACACATACAACACACATACAGAGAGTACATGGAAGCAAGAGCGCATGCACAGAAATGCTGGCTATTTGATCAAATAGATTATCAAGATAAGGAGCTTGCTGAAATTTGTAGACAGAAATAACAGATTATCAAAGGTTGTTAGAGCATGGCACACAGTGGAGACGCTTGACAGATGTTTGGCCTGCGCAACTGTCCTGACAGGAAGGTCTTGGCCTTATACTGTCTGGAAAGATGCGGCAGTCAGAGGCAGCGTAGAGCAATGCACAAAGAATGTCTCAAAATCGGAAGCCAAGGCAACTGGATTTGCAGCCCTCATTGCATATGCATGGAGTCAGAGGCTCATGCTCAGATCATTATAACAAAGATTCCTATTAATTAGGTGGGATAAAGCAGAACCAGATGACATGGCAGCTGGGATGAAACGAGAGGGGAGAAGGGCGGACGCCTAAAGATGAGGGAGATCTCATCTTAAGGCATCTGTTTTGGGGGAAGGGAAGGTTTATTTGTAATATAACGTATAGCAAAGGTTGCATACGACAAACCTTTAGTAAGCTTCTCAAAATCTCTTTAATACCGCATTTGAAATAAATAAATGGAAGAGAATAAATCTCTTGAGGTTATCAGCACCTGCAGCCAATTTAGCTGTGCGCCTTCACCTAGAGTCAGCGGGAGCTGCAACGCCGGCAGGAAACAGTGTTACAACAGAGTCAAGAGTTCATCAATGCTAATCAGACCACAGGCTTAGAGCTGATCCTATTCTCTTCCCAAGCTTTCACCCATCCCTGAATCTCATTACATGGCATGTTGTAATAGCAGATAATGACTTGGGGCTACTCACACAATGCAGATCACTCACCCACACTCAACCTACTGCACAGTCATTATACAGTGATAATACACAGCCTCGCCAGGGGGATTACACGCACAAATAGAGAAGAGGAAAATGAAGACAAGTCTAAGTGGTAACGTGGACCCACATAGAAATCAGACGTAAGACTCTGTGCCTGGACACAATTAGTCCAGTGGCATAGCCAACAGTGCTGCTTTCTGTCACGAGCAATAATTAGGTTGCCTGCCGCTGTAATAGGAGAACTCTTTTCTGTGTAGCTATTATATATCTTTCTACCTTAGATTAAACAGCAGCTATGTCAAAGGGCTCCAGGTGTTGAGTATTCTGTTAGAAAAGCAACTGTATCTGAATGGCAGAAAATGGGACGTAATTTTTAAAAAAAAAATTCTTTTTTCAGTTTTTTATTGACACGTCAGTTTATGCGTACAGGTTTTTCAATAGAATGTGCTGTTAGGTTGGTTAGGTTATTGACAATTATTGATTATTTAGTAAATAAAAGATAACATGTAATCTTTAGGTATTGTTGACTCTGCTTTTTCCTCAACAACATCCTCATAACTGAAACAGTTCACTGGAAGCTAAAAGATTCACTTAATTACGAAGAGGTTAAAACTTCCAAATATTAGACTTTTCCAGTCTTCTGTTACTTTTAATAATGCTAGAGGTCTTGAATGAAACCATCCATCTTGTTTTGTTTTTTTTGGGGGTGGGGACTTTATTTGAATACATTTTTCCATTAAGGGATTAATCTTACTCATTCAACCAGAAACAAAGAGTAAGACCGGGTATATTTTGCATTTAGGATCAGTATCAGTAATACAATGATGACGAAAGACGTAACTGTTCACTATTGCTTCCACTTGCAAAAACTCTACCAGTCCATACAGAGTCCTGGAAAGTCCCTAAAAGCTGCGACATGATACTGAAACACAATTACCCGTCCTTGTCTTGGGGACGATCATAAAGACTCAACACGTGAGCATTTCTGTGTTGACTCGTGCAGTATTGATTCATACTTTAGTGCATTATATAAAACTGTTCTAATTGCACGTGAATCAAAGCAAGGTCACCTTGGGTTTTTATAATGGTGGCTATTTTTCTTTTTGCCCTAATACTTAATACTGACATTTTTAACTCTTGACAACTGCTGTCTGGAGACTTATCCATAAATAATGCATTTACAATACCTAGTAAATAAACATGGGGCACAATCGTTAGCCCTGCTGGCAACTGGGCCTAATAGAGCTTTTACAGCAAAGGTGACTATTCAGCTAAATGCAGCGCTCGCTGCTGGGAGGACATTTTCATTCATTAGCACAGTCACAAGCACTTAAAGCACTTTAAGGACCAAAGATGGAGAGTAACAGTGGAAGGATAGAGGGTGATAGAGTACAAATATATAGAGATGGAGGGATGGAGGAATCCTACATAATACTATGAGTCTCTATTGTTGCTAGGTTTATTAGGCATTGTGGAAAATGAGAAAATGTGGTCAATAATTTTCTTAAAGTGAAGCTTTTAATGGAAGATTTTAAACTGTTGTTATATATTAATTGTGGAAGCATTTAATCTGCTCTATAAAGTCACTTTATCAAATTCAGAGAAATTATCCTTTGTTTAGATTTTCACAGAATTATCGAGGCCTCAAGAAAAGGTATACTAAGAAAACATCAGCTAGAGGTGTGACTGTCTTGTGAGTTTAACAGAATAAGAAAATAACACATAAAAAGCTCACTAAGAAACGAAACAGATAATGATGACAATCAAAAAGATACACACGAAGCATGTCAAACCAAGCTTTTAGTTGTGACTTTAAGTAGGGTTTAACATTCCATACTGTGAAAAATATATACCACAGGCCATTTGAATTTCCTTCGGCGTGCTTATCTTGAGTTCATGAGGACAATGAACTGTCCTGACCTGAAAGGGAAACTCTGAGAAGAATGGTAACAGATGGTAAAGAGTCTCTGAGGACTGCCATGATTATGACCAGGCAGGCACCGAGGTAGCAGAATTAGACACAACAGTTGTCGTGTGCAAATAAATCTTTATATTTAGCTCCTTGGTTGCTTGAGACACATCAGATGCATCATTAAGACAACAATTGACTCCTTCAGCATTCTTAATTTCTTCTTTAAGGGGTTAATCCAGCTCTTTTCATTTCCAACTCCTTCCCTCTCCATAAACAATGGCATGAGATTATGATTTCTCTGAGGTTTCTGTCAAGTTTTCCATAGGCAGTTTCTCAGAGTCTCCCTCTCTCCGTTTTACAGTAATCACTGATCATCACCGCTGAAGTTTGCTCGAGTGCTCTCAGAAGCAGAGTATCTCTCGGGTCTTGCAGCGTGGGGACAGCACGCCTAACTTTGTGAGCCTCTTGTCTTCTGCTGTGTTCCCTGCTCAGAAACTAATTTCCTCCAACAAGGGAATGTATTTTGGTGGTGATGAGACACAGTGCATGAGGCAGACCGAGCCACTATTATTAACAGGAGATTAAAACAGCTGTTTGGCACTCCAAAGCACCCTCTCCTCCTTGCACTAACATACGGCCCTGGATTACAACCTCCACTTGACCATTTAGATTACTGCAACAACCAGCCTTCACCAGCTGGGGCTCATTACCACAGGCCCACTGTTGCTACCAAGAACACCGATGATCTCACTGTAAAAATCAACTCTGCCATCAGAAACAACACGCAGGTTATGTATCTTTACGATAAAGTAAAGTAAAGACGTGGCAGCAGAGCCACTTTTAATGAAGCCGTTTGTCCTGTGAGGTAATGTCTGCCATTCTTTGATACAGTACTCAGACCTGATCCAGATCTCTGCCCATTATCAATAGAACCAGAGACCAGAACAAAAGTTATTCCCAAGAATCATGTCTGTTTCTGTGGAAAATACATTACAAAACATGGAGATATATAGAAATTCATTTAATAGGTGAAAATCCCTAATTCTAAACTCTGATTAGATTTATATCATTCTGCGTTTTGGTAGGTAACTTCTCATCCTCTTTGGATAACCGTGGGTGGTCATTATCCATGCTTTTTTAGTTTAAAAGAAAGAGAGAAAGAAAATCTCTCATTTATTTGTGTTCAGTGGAAACTGGCCAGACTGATTTGTCTGATATGATCTTAACATCCAAACAACCAGTTATATCAGGATGTGGTCAAATGATTATCTGGTGAGTGGCCTGTGATGTTCTGATACAAAGATCACCGCATGCATACTTAGAAAAAGAAGTGGCAAATTATTTTTAGGCTAACAGAGGTCTAATTTATTCGTCTGATGAAGTGCTTAAGCTAAGAGCTCCCCAGACACTAAATGAGACACATGGATTCCCGAGGGGGTTTAACATTTGATTGGATGTAGTTATATTACTACAGCCCTAATTAAGAAGGGGGATGTGTTTCGGCAGCTCTTTCAAATATTTGTTTTTCCGCCATACTCAGGGTGAAACGGGTGCAAATATGACAGAGACCTAACAGTCTTATCACGGGGAAAGATTTCATTCGCTCAATGCCTCCACTGTTTTGAGAAAAGACTAATTAGGAGCATTAAACGGGTTAAAAAAAAAATCCTTGAGGAGGAGCTTTGGTTGTTTGCGGGAAATTAAGCTTTGATGAGTAACGGCGCAGAGTGAAAAGTTTTCTGTGTAGCCAAACAGAAAAGAGGTAATGTTCCTGGCATCAGGTCAGCACTATGAGTTTTATAGTCAGAGAGTTTTCCTTGGCATGGAAGAGGACCACACTTATGCTGAGGTGCTCTGCCACACAGTCTTTGTCACATTGGATGGGGTTCAGAACAAACTGGAAATACTGTAACGTCATTATTCCCAGCTTGTGTGTGCCCGTATGAGTGCACGAGACAGAGAGATACAAGTGAAAAGAGCCAGACAGTCAGGAAGTGAGAAAAATGAAAAAGAAAAAAGAAAGAGGAAACATTTTGGAAGAACAGACATACTCAAGAGAAAGAGTCTTTCTATGCATCAAACATGTGCACAACCTGACACACACACACACAGAAACACATGAGGAGTCGTACCGTCTTGTTCTGTCTTTGTCATCTCCTCCAGCTTCTTCTGCTTCAGCGTGTCCACCACATCTGCCAGGCTTCCTTTGCGGCGCTCCGGAGTTCCAAACGCTGATCCGCTCAGCAGGTCACTTCGCTCCCGGGCCCCCTCCTCAGGCTTGTGTGGGGAAGTGGAATTGTTCCGGAAGGAGTACAGGGAACATACTTTATTGCTGTCAGATTCCTGTAAGACAAAAAAAAGAAAAAGAAATTTAAGAAGAGAGGCAACATGTGAATCTGTGTGTTCCTGGCCTCTGCCTGAGTTCTATTGAGCTTTTTGACAGTTTGTGATTCAAATTCACTGATTGCCGGGTTTTTTGCAGCTCAGGGGTGATTTGGCCATTTCAAACGGCTCCTTTCTGGCTTTTCAAATAGCAGCTTCTGTATTTGCAACAGCAGTAGCTGCTCTGGTAAATGAGATATGACAAGTGAAAAATTGCGATGAAATGATGAGGTACACTTTCATGAGGCATATCCATAATGTGCTCAGACTTTATTATTCGTCTACAAAGACTACAGAGAGAAACCTACCAACTATAATCACTCAAATTGCTGCTGAGAGGGAATTTGTGTTAGGGTGACTACTGTGTAATTTGTTCATTTTCTACTGGAGACCTATCCTCAGCTGAGTGCCTTTGGCGTCCATAAATCTGAGTCCTGTCTCAAGCTGTTGTTGTTTTTTAGTCCCACCTGTGTATGGTTTTGTATTTAACGAAGGGTCCTGTCTCTGGCTGGCTGGCTGAGTGCTCCCTGTGCACAAACAGAGATATGAAGGAAAAGGGTAGAAGAATGGGGGAGGAGACAACTCTGCACATGGGAGTGTATAGCACACAGTCTGTGGCTGAGTCTCGTGTCAGACAGAAGGTGGTGTTAATTATGGTTTGTGGAGTCTGAGAAAGCAGAAGGTAGCTAAGCAGCCAGGAGTCACAGCCTTTAATGGGGAAATGGTTATCTCTGATTTAAACTTTGGCACTCATTGTAGTGAGAAAAGGCATGCCGAACACATGTTGCACACTTTCCCTAGCAAAAGTGTGATAACGGAGGGTACTACAGCACGGTTAAATGATACAACCGTATCTGGAATCGCTGACGGTTCTAAATAAAACGTCAGAAATGCTGTAAACGGGGCAGGAATGTTGACAGAGCCGATGTTTCATCACTTTGTGGCGTGCTGAGCTCAAAGCGGACTTGCCATGGAGTGTAGGGTGGTCTGGTACAACCCAACGGAATGGCACGACCTCCAGAGCCTCCTCTGCATCACCCAGCCTTCTGCTGGATGATTATGCATCAAGGCAGAGACAGTGGAGAGCACTTGAGGGGAGTGGAGTGGACTGGCATGGGATCAGGGCACAGCCCACACAGACACATGGCGGAGCAACAGTCAGGTTATCAGCAATGGCAATACTCATATTTTTTTTTATCTCTTGTTCTTCCCTTTTCTTTTCTCATTCCCTCCCATTCCCTCTACATTCTTTTTTTACTTCCACTGAAAATGAATGAAATCCTGACAATACACAGAGGTGTTTTACCTGTCAATTGGCCTCTGTGAGATTTTTCCCACTCCTGCATCACATGGATGCAGCCTGCTGTGCTACAGAAGTTATTCATCCGTGTGTTCATGTATGTGTTGTGCAACAATGTTGAGGGTTTCAGAGGCCAACTGCAGAGCTTCTTCAGAGGCCCTCTGGGTCTCTTTACCACAAACCCGTCTGTCATAGACAACCACCTGCCTCCCGTGTCTACGGCTCACAAGTGCCTGTGCTCCTCTTCGCTCTGCTCGCATCAAAGCAGCTCCACACTTAGAATATCCCACATCTTGCTGCTACACATTGAGCTTAGACACAATGAGAAAAGAACTGCAAGCGAGCACCAAAATCAAGACATCTCAGCAACAAGAATCCAAAGCAAACATCTGGATGCTGATAAAACTGTTGGAGGTTGTCCCTTCATCTCACTTGATAAAATATAGTGTCCCATCACTTAAAGAAGAAAAAGAGATTGTTTATTTGACCTAAAAAAGCTTGGTGTTTAGCACAGGTTTGTCTCAGAGTCCATGAAGTTTTGCTGAATTAGGGAAGCATGAGGAAAAACTGCGAAAATGTTTGATTTTATTTAGTTTCTCATGTACAACATCATTCATTGTTGATCTTTCAATATGAGAAAACAAGGCAAAAAGTAAACACGATGAAATGCAGAATAAAATGAGTTTCTCTGTACCTGACAAAGATCCTACTGTATGTAAAAATGTCTGCTATTACTGGTTAACTAGCATCCTTATGGGGTCTTCTTTTTTTCTTTTTCTATGTACAGGATGCCTATCTCACCATGCGTTGCTGCGCTGACACCAAGCTGTCCCAGTCGCTCTCCGACGGTACGCTGCTGAGTGGCTGCATTTCATCGGGGGCTTTTCCATGGAGCAGACTGTGAAGGGGGAGCTGGGGTGTGCCGAGGGCCTCTGTACTCTCATCTTTCTCCCAAGACAAGTGCTCCTGACTCATGGCATCATCACCATCAACCACCGAGGCAAAGGGAGACGTGGCTTGCTTAGAAGACATGACTCTGCTGCTGAGCAAGAAAAGGAAAAGTAGAGAAAAAGACATCAACGTGGGACAAATATTTTGCTTCCTTAAGTTTCCACCTGAGCAGATAAAATATGTTTCACCTCACTGGCCTGTAAGACATGGGGTCTCTAATTCTTTTTTTCAGTGTCGATGTTATTTAGGCCTGGAACCTTTGTGTTCTGCCGCAGGTCAGACGGGGACTGGGATTATAACCAAATCGAGCCGAAAGACCTAATATTTTAACTCATCGTTCAAGGAAATTTAAATCAAGGTTTTTATCCACCGATAATATTCCTTTTTATTATATTACATCACAATTTTTATCTTAACACTAGAGTGATATTTGAGCTCATTTGGTTTTGTCCCTTCGCTCTGACGTAATCAGATTTTTTAAAAATTCCTGCCTCATCATCTTTTGTTCCCCAACACATCAAATTAAGAGATTATTCACATTTTGGTGTGACAATGGTCCCCCAGGCCAACAGATCCTCTTAACAGCTTAAAAACCGAAAGCTGAAGATAGCGTGCATGAATCTGTCACATGCTTTCATGAATATTACAGTGAGGCATGAACTTGGCATCTCAGGTGCAAAGAAACCTCAAGTTAATTCTCATTTCATTATTTTCTTCACCTTTGACAACCAAGCTTCTTTTTAGTGCACAATTTATACAACCAATTCCACTTTTGCCTCACAGTTAATGAGGCTGCACCCCTGCTGTGTGTTACAATGAATGAAATTAAGCACTGTCCCGGCAAATCTAATTACGGATTTGGTGTTAAATTAAAAGGGGCTTTCTTATGATGTGAAGTGCGACGATGGAGCCGGAGCATATTTAACTCCCTAATTCGCTTTTCCCTGAGCTGTTGCTCTGTTTGTTTTTCTCAACTGGAGGATATTGACCATTAAAATCAGACTGGGAATACTCAGGGATCAATATTCTCTGAGGGAGGAGCACATATATGTTTCTCTGTGCATGAGGCGGATCAGAGAAGAGAACTTGGTTTGCAGATGTGTGTGACAAAAACACTCTGAGTTCTTCCTGTAGAACATTTCATCGCTGGTCACCATCTGCCCTGTTCTCTTGCTCTATCCACAGGGGTCAGTGTGACAGCACTTTCATTCCACACTCAACTTGCTGGGGTGGAGTGGAGTTGAGTGGCTAGGGAGAGAGAGGGGGGTGTTTCAAGGTTGTGGCAGAGCGTGCAGCGATGGTGTCCTTGCTCTCTCCGTTGAAAGCCAGGCACCATGAGATAGGCAAAGATATGTTCCATTCAAAAAAGGATATTTTACTAACAAGGTCTTTGGGTCTGATGGTTCGTGGTCTCCCTCAAGGAAATTTCACTTATGAGCTGTATTATATCTATACACGCACATACGCCATTGATTTGTTATCAATGTAGGCAAAACTATGCATAAAGCAACTTTCAAAAGATTGCTTATTTAAAAATGCTGTTAAAAGTAAGATTAAAAGAAAGTGAAAATAAAATGTAACAGAATGGAGGAGAATTAAACCTATAATGAACTCATAACACAGAGGTGCAGTAGACAGAATGATATCTGAATAAACAGCAGAAAGGTCTGCAGTTTTTGATTTAGAAGAAGTTGTAGTTGGAGCAGACCTCAGATCTTTTGAAATTTATTTGATATATAGTAGGTATACCAGGGAGATTAAAGGGCTTTCAGTTTTTTCTATTTAATAACTCTTTAAAGAAGCCCCCCCCCCAAAGATCTGAGAAGTCGAGTGAAAATGAATGCCAAATCTAACATAAGTCAGAAATAAATTATTATTCAGACATGTACACCTATATCCAAGTCCAACAGTATGTGTGCAGTACCTTTTTATCTTGCTGCTTTTCATTGGCTCACACACGCTTGCACATAACTGACCAGCATTCGTTGTGGACGACAACTTTAACAATACAGCTCTGGTTAATCTGTTGTGGGCCTGCAGCTGTGGCAACATACTCGCTCAGTCAGACAAACATCAGTGCCAAATTGTGTCTGACTACCTGTGTGTCTCTCCTGCGCGTAGAAATGTTGTCGACACTGTTTTTAGCAGGACTTTGCCCTCAATTTTAATCAGCCATTAAGCTGTTTCCTGCAATTATATTAAATAGAACATGAGCTCAAAACTGTGTACTGTTAATTGAAAATCAAGAGTCAGAGCAAAGTTCAGAGCATGCATGTAATAGTAAGTAGTATGAGCGTGCATGTGTGTGTGAGCGTGGGAGTGATGGGAGCAGGCCCATCTCGTAGACTCTGACATATTTTTTATTCATGCACCCAAAAAGCTCAAGCCTGGAGCGCAACAAGCACCTCGTCTTCAATGAAGTGTGAGAGTGAAACAAAGCACTGCTTTTGTATTACACAGTAAATCAAGTGGTATTATTTTACCACTAAAATATTCAGTCTCTCAGGCACTTTTACTTTGGTCTCCAGCCATCAGTCAAACTGCTGAGGCGTGAGCAAGAGAAGAGGATAGACAGAGAGGAGAAAAGCGAGGGAGCAGTGGAGACTCCAGCCTCCTGTAACATGTGTCTACAGCAATCTTGTTAAAGAATGCAACAGATCTGCAGCAGGCTCCATAACAGTATTTGTCAGCAGGAGTTAATAATTTATTAGCAGTGCTAGGAGGGCTGCGCTCAGGCTGCTAAAGAGTGCAAAGAAATCCTTCTGCCCCACCCCCACCTCTGACAAGACCTATACAACAATACCTCGTATTATTGAAAGGGAAAAGGGGAAGTGTGGCTGTAATTCTTTGACAATATCTGAGGGCAGCCGTTCACTGTTTGATTCCTCATATTCAGATGGAGATCACATGACTAAGATCTAAAGGTGGGTTTGTATCCAAAAATATCAGCACAAATAAAACCAAGGCTAATTGAAATAAAGAGTAGAATTTAGCTGAGCTTAGGTACGACCAGTTCTTCTGCTATTTGATCAGATTTTATGAGGGAACAGCAGTGTTTACTCTTTCCGCCTACTTGCTTGGAAAATAAAATCAGCAAAACAGCCATGTTTGTACATCTGCAGTGTATTCTTGAAGTAATCTTACTCACATCAATAATTGAATCGGTTTCGGCTCAAAGTTAAAAATATTTAAGGTTGAAATTATGATGAACTAAACAAGTAGCTCATAAATTCTTGACAATCTGATTCTCATTATGTTTTACTGCACAATCCCACACCCAAAAAAAAAATACTAAAAATAACGGTAAAGCACATGGCTTGCCATCTTCTTGTAATCTTTCTTTAAAGACAAAGCCCCAGTCACTCCGAAGACTTGAAGCAGAGATGAGGCAGGGTCAGATAGAAAAAGCAACCTCCTCTATATATAGCTCACAATATTGCGCACATTTGAAGGATTAGGATTTAAGTTCTCCAGCCATGGGCTCATATGACATGGAATGCTTTGAGTCATGAATTGTTCCTTCAGATAACGTTTCATCATCGTGCAAAACAACCTCAGCTTAATTGGTAAGTATTAGAGGGGTGTTGTGCCCTGCTCATCTCCGGGGGTCTTGTGAGTGCTGGGCCATGTGTCCCCAGCTATCCCATTTCCTCTTTCATCATAAAAGGGTCTGACCGGCTCTATCTGCTCTGTCACACTGTTTACCTTTTATAGACAATGGTGATAAGTAACTCCACACCGTCCATCCCCCCACCCCCCACCCCCCACCCCCCTCGAAGCCCCATCCCACCCACTTGTCTGGCTCAGTCCTGATGTCTTGCACCTTCAAGTTTTGATCACGAGCCACAGGATTCGCATGTTATCAGCAGACCAAGCGGAGAAAAACAAATTAATTATTAAAAATAAAGATTGCTTTTCAAGGGGGGAAAAGCTGGCAGAAAAGTATGAACTGTTAATGTGCAGGAGTGTACTCTTGCAAACTTTGCACGCATATAAGAGCTCATATTCTAACATTGAAAATATACAAACAGATATGTTGATTTGAATAAATAAATCTTTAATAGAGTTCACATAGTGTCTGTGCCATCAGTCTACAGGAAAAAAGAGAGAATAACTCAGGTAAACAAACCTGAAGTGTTATGTGTTTTGTTTTGTTTTAAATAGAGACAATTAATAAAGTTTTTGAGATGTGGGCTCTAACCAGTACGATTTTCTTTTTTTAAGTAAGAAAAATTTAAAATATAATATTATAAAATAGTAATATTGGCCACATACAGAACAAAAATGGGGACGAACACTGTTAAATTGGATATATTACGATTTGTCTCACATGTGAAGCACTTTCCTAGTCTATTTCCAAGACATGGAAACAGCTGGTCCTTCAAGTGATCAGTTGCATTAAATTAAAGTCTTTTTTTATTATTATTAACATTCTAAAAATGTTTTGAAAGACCATGAAGATGTTATTTAGGGAAAAAAAGAAATTAAAATTATAGGTTTTTCTAAAGATTGCCTTTGTGCATCACTTCAAAATGTGCATCAAAAATAAAAGCATCTGGTAACACATTAGTCTGTTCTGTGCACCAAACTGTAAACTTGAGAGTGAGACTATTAAATTATAAAGAACACAAAAAATGGTCTTTTAGAGTAAGATGGAAATTGAGAGAGAGAGTAGAAGTGGAGCCTGAGACCATGTGTGTGTGCATACTGTATGTGCGAGAGGGAGAAAGAGAGAGAGAGAGTGGGAAAATTGTCTGTGTGCGTTTCCCTTCAGGGGTTCCTCGTGTTCTAACAGGTGTCATGGTAGGGTTCCTCTGGGTTCTTCACCTGCCGTAATGAGATATTACTACCTGACAGCTCCCAGCTGGAGGAGCATTGACACGGAATCCTCCGTTTAGCACAATTAAATTATCACCCTCCATTGTGACTGTGCCATGCTGTGCAGCAGCCAGGTTCAATCCATAATGTGAGCTGTATACTGTGCACACACACATTTGTGCGCTGTGATTTTGCTGAATTTAAAGCAAAAAGAAGCTCCTATTTACCATACAGCATGAAAGACACACACACGCTGATCAGCAGACAAAGTAATACCACATAATGATATCGCCTAAATGGTTGAAAAATTTAGATTTTTTTTTCCAACTTCTGTGCAGAGCCAGGAGAGTTGTCTAAATTAATTACTTTAAATTGTTCCTCCATTATTGTTGACCTTCCCCTGCAAAAAGTCAACTCAATTATGGGGCACTTCATCCTCACTTCACATTCCCTCCTGATACCATCTCCATTAGAAACTGCCACAGTTGCCACAGTCAAAATTCACACTCAGACGATAGCCATCCGGAGCAAATTAAGCAAGCCACCTGAAGTGCACACTTTACATATTGAGCAGAGCTTGGATAATGACTTTGTAGGGTAAATTATTTGCAATAATATGCTACTGGAGGAACTGCCGTGTGTCTCACTTTAAACACTTGTGCAGCTGCCGTGACAGCGTGCTTGGTGTCCTTGCCCCCAACGCAAGGCAAAGGCTGATGCAGGTGTGAGAGCGCTTAAGTGTCTCTGTCTGTCTAATCTGGAAGGGTCGATGAGCACTCACAGACTGAATCCTTCCTCTTCCTCCTCCTCTTCCTCTCTCTCCTCCTGCTTATATCCCTTGTGCCATTAGCCATTTTTCTGATCCCAGGACGCAAGCTCCGAGCTTGATGGCATTACAGCCTCTCAGTTCCTCAGGACACAACACAAGTTTACTCATCCGTATGATCTTCAAAAAAACGAAGGAGAGCTGTCCAAAATAATTCACTGCTGGCCTTCTCTCAACAAAAACGATTCACCGGAGGAAGAGGGTGCGGGGATACTACTTAATAAATACATACAATGACAGGCAGCGACAATTACAGGGAAACTGTTTTTGTAGAATTTATCTTATTTATTTTTAATTCCTCTCTGACTCAAGTTTTTTTAGCGCTATGTGAAAATCTCACAAGTCTAGCCATTGACCAGCAGAACCCTGTTTGATGAGCAGAAGTGGGCTTTGTGGCTTGTCTCGCAGTTGACAGTAAGTTATGAGGCCCTTGTGAGCGGGAGAAGGAAAACAGGGATCGGAATTTGGCAGAAAGACAACAATACAGAATTCTTCAGTTCATGGTACCAAAAATTTTCATGGAAACAATCAAGCATTGTCAGGGGAAAGAAAAGCAACGGTGACAGATGAAATATAGACCGGGGCCCCCTTTTTTGTAAAATGTTAAACAAAGCGCCATTCAAGCCAGGTCCATTCTGTCATTTATAAAGATAAGTTCCTCTGTGTGCTAGTGAATACACTTCAGCCAGTCCAGTGTAATATCTGGCACAGTTTTCAGAGGAGTAAGCGGAAGAGCTGGCACACAAGTGATGCATCTCAACTCTAAAGAGAGGCACAATGAGAGCAGAAGGGAACAAAGAAATCTCAGGGTCAACACATTCATAGAAATTCAGTGAGATTCTGAAGAACTTTGGTCAATTTAAATGATTTTGAAGAAAGAAGGAAAAGCGCAGCCTTGTTGAATATAAAACATTTAAAATCCTGAATCCTGATCCCACATTTATAACAAATAAAAAGTAAGGCCATTTTAATGGCAGGACAATTTCGGAGCAACAGCTGGGCACTCAGTTTGTTCTCTGAGTTTCCCCAAAATTTTTGCTGTTATATTCCTCAATCAATATTATCTCAACTCAACTCAACTCAACTCAACTTTATTTATAGAGCACTATAAAAAAAACATTACATGAGGGAAAGTTAGAAAAATGGGACCTCCTGCCCTTCTTTGTCTTTAGTCCCTTGTATGTTTTAAGGACTGTGAGAAGAGCCAGAATAGAGTTGGGATGGCTTGAGTAGCCACGTTTCATGTGATACGTCAATTGGAAAATCAAAACAGGGGTAGCTCATTTGCTCCACCCAGATGAGGCCATCTAGCTGAGCCATGATGAATAGGGGTCAGGCAAGCCACACCTCAAAGATTTATGATTATGGCTTATTATGTTGGGAAACTGACATTGATTGCTGATTTAAGCCACTGAAACCAATTAATTTGCCAGGGCTGAATAGAAAGCATGGTCAACAGTGTGTGTCATTCTGACAGGTTGGATGGGAAGAAGCGGAGCAAAAGTGCAGGACTAAATGAACGGCTGGCACCCGGCTCTGTTTGGAGGTGGTTAAAAGTTACAGGGCGTGATTGACAGCCGATACAGAGAAAGAGAGAGAGAGTGGCATAAAATGAGATCTGAGGAGCAAAACCAGAAGCCCCAGCCACTGATCTGGGTAATTGCTCGAAAATTTGGTTCACAGAAGACATGTACAAGCTGCTTTTTTAGCAATGTTAAAACGGTTTCATTCATGGGCGGCACCGGGGAAACCTGAGGAAATGAACGTGAAGCATTGCAGTAATAAAATCAGAGAGCTGACAGACATGGTTGAATAGAAAAATGGGCTGTATTTCCACGCCGAGGAAACAGGCAGTGTAGTGGATTAAACGCCGACTGAAACACAAAATGCCTCACCAGCCGGCTGGTGACCCTGAGTCGGAATCCTCATACTGCACTTCAAGTCCTCTCTGCGCTTTCTCAGAGGAAGAAAACAAAGATGTGCTGCAAACGTTACGCTGTAGCAGAAGCAGTCTATTACTAAAGTGACTTGTTGTGTTCTGTTACAGTAACAACAAATGCCACTTTACATCCAGTTGTATGTTATTTTTCCTGTGGTTGTGAGGGGAAGCTTGTGTTTACCTTTTTTTCTGGCAGTTTATCCTTTTCTTTTATTTTCTTTTTTTGCTGGCTTGCTCTGACAACACATGCATAATATCAGGCCCCCAAAATGAAATCATTAACTAAATTGCTTTCTTAAAAAGCCGCAAGTGTGCAGCAGGATTTGTGTGTGTGTGTGTGTGTGTGTGTAAGTGTGTTTGGCTGTGGGCCACAGACCTCTGGTTCTCAGGCAGCCTCTGCCCCGGCTCTGTTGTGGTTCCCTGCCACCACACTCATTACGCTCAGTCCCAGCTCAGCACGGTGCAGCGCTGCAGCTCACTTTGCCTCATTCACTGGGCTAGTTGGAAATAATCTGGTAATCTCAAACTACACTTCCATTTCAACTCAGGGCCTTATTCACACAAAGAAGCCCTTTGTCCCGTAATAACTCCTGGCCACACTAAGGATCTCAATCAGGAAATCAATAAAAAATACATTAAACAAATATGGGTTTTCCATTTGATGTTTGCGTTTCTGTAGAGCCGATCCACAGTTTCACACTCCGGTAGGATAAAACAACAATTCTTGCTGTTGTTTTTCAAAATGATGCCAAATTTGACTGATGTGTCAGATATTTGGAAGCATAAATCTTAAATAAATGAGTGTATTTTTCCCCTCACAGAAACACTTAAACTTTATGTAATGAACTTACAGGAAAGTGTTTTTTTTTCAATCTGCCTGAGATAGATTTCAATAAACATGGAAGGCAAATAGAGAGTGAAGGACAGACAAATATTTGATAAGAGGATAGGGACTTTAGCTGAGCCGTTTGACAGGGTAGCTGAGGACCCCATCTACACACACACACACACACACACACACACTCAGATGCAAACACACCTAACCCTCAACCCTGTCTATCTGCTCTCCACTGAGCTAAAGGTAGCAGATGTGTCTTTCACAGCCTGTGGAGTGTGTAACCAGTCTGCAAACAATAGATGGAACCTGACAAAGGTCGCTGCACTTGCAACACACTCTTTACAGTAAAAGGCAGTCGAATTTCATCAGCCAGTTCAGTAAATAATTCACTTTTTCTATCTGACAGACCACTAACATAATTATCATTGCACACAAGCACAGTCAAAAATTTTGTGTAACTTGTGTTAATGCTCTGACCAACTGTCAGCCCCTGTCAATTTTTTTCAATCATCCTGTTAATATTAGAGTTGCTGTAAACATGGTCAATCCCTAACAATATTCATGAGACCAAGCGAACCACTGTACTTTAGCACCATGAAACTAAATATCTGAGCACTGGGATGCTTTCTATTCATTTTAATGTTCATATTAACATATTTTGGGGGTTACATTATAGCTCCTGAACAACAAAATATTTGATTATCCATTTATTTATTAGCATTTTTGTGCATTGGGCATAGTGTTGTGCAGTCCGACAGCCTATAAACCTTCCATCTGGTGTCAGCAGGGCACCCCCCCAGCAAGGCATATCAGCTATAAATGGCAGCTACATCACTAAAACGCAATCTAAAAATACAGAACGTGGTTTCCTCTTTCCCTGCATTCACAATTGTGTGTGAAGCTTAAGCTGAAAAATCCTGCATGGATAGCTTTTTGTCGAAGCGGCAAAAAGAAAAAAAAAGAAAAAAAAGAAAAGAAAAGAAAACGTTGTTTTTTTGGAGCCGCTGGATAGTACATAACAAATCTTCAGTATTTTGACAGCAAAATGCAAAACATTCTAGCATGAAAAACCTTTTTTCTCTTCACTTGCAAGCCAGGTTTTAAGAAAGCTCTCTAAAAGCTATCAAAAGTTTAAACATTTCCCACATCCTCCTCCTGTGGGTGTGCCTGTAAAGTGCTTCGCTCCCTCTCTTGAGAATCTCAAAGGAATTGCATCATCAGATGGCGAGTAAAATCATGGTAGCAACATACTGTAACATAGGGGAAATACCTCATTTCGGTTGATTCATAAACACCTAGTGCACAAGCTGGCTGGCCACTCACACTGGTCTGTGCTGTGCTGGTTTAACGGCAGAGCTGACTGCCCAGAACCAAGTTCACACAAACACACACAGACACAGTCAAAGACTGTAGCATAGCTCCGTTTTAATTCAGCTTTTGTGGTGTTTATTACCTCTGACTAATATCATACATCAGCCCTCTCTTATCATCAGAGTGGGTCTTTATCAGAGGCCCTTGTTTGATACAGTTAGAGCTGATGCATTATGAACTGCACACCAAGAGTCAGCAGTGATCTGCATATTCAATAACTTCCGTAATTATATGCGCAATTTATCAGATGGGATGTGATTGCAGGGGAAGTGGAATAGAGTGGAATAGAGAGGAGCAGAGAGGTCTGATTCCTGGAGGACTAAAGTCTAATCACAAAACTAACATGATAATTGAAATCTAAATTGAAAGGCTTAGCTCTCAGGGAGAGTATGTCAGACATGGAGTGTAAAGGCGAGGGTGGAGTGTAGCAAAGAGAGAGAAAGAGTGGCAGGAAAAATTAGATTGAAAGAAGGCAATAACAAAATACATAAATGTAGGAATTCTTCACACTAATCATTTAAACAAGCTTTGAAAATGTCTCTGTAATCCACTTACAGGCTTAAACAGACAACTGCTGTCTAATAAGAACTCTGCTGCTCAATTCCTCAATAAGAGCAAGAGAGTAGACCACATCAGTCTAACTCTTTACACCGGCTGCCTGTCCATCATATCATGGACCTTAAAGTTCAGTTTGTGGTCTATAAAGCTCTGAATGGTTCCGGACAAAAAAAATCAGGATCCTCTTGACCCAGTACGTTGAGTTTAGTTCAGTTTATTTGCTTGGTCACACAAATAATTTCATCAAAGATGAAACAGTTCACAGTTGTGAGACTAAAACAGGTGGAAGCAAAAAGCTCGTATGCCTACCAGACCCATCAGGTCATCTGGATCTGGTCTGTTCTCAGTTCTCAGAGTTAGGACCAGACATTGGGAAGCTGCATTCAGCTTCTATGCTTCCATGTCTAGAACAAACTTCCAGAAAGCCTCGGATCAGCCGGTGGTTTGAGTTTGTTTAAACTCAGATTTAAGACCCTCATCTGCTGCATTTATGTAGTTGCAATTAAAAAGTCCACTTTTTTTTTTAAATCTTGAATTTGATTATGTTTGTCATTATTTTTGATTTGATCTTTCCTTTTTCATTTGGATATCAATTCTAGATTACGCTGATGTTTCTGATGTTTACTTCTGCACACCGCTGTAATGCTTCTTATGTTTTATGTAAAACACATTGAATTGTCTTGAAATATGCTTTATAAAAAAACTTGCCTTGACTTCAGCAGACTGTAGGGGAAGGAACATTAGGTATGTGTGATTTCATTCACCATCACCAACTTATCACAGGTGTGTTTATTCTTTTTTCCAATAATCATCTACAGGTTTCTGTATTACTTTATTTGTTTTCATTATTTTACAAGGCAGCAAAATGTGAGTGTCATAATTACTGAAGCAGCTTTGTAACTCAGAATGTAATTGAATTCTTTTTTTCTTTTTCACCAGTTTTTCCTACATGCTTTAAGGTTGGTGGTGAGTTAAAGGTCTTCATTTGTTTGAAATTTACAATTCTGCCACTAGATGTCACTTAACCTTGTACTTTCTTTTTTATTAACAGATCATGGATAGAACTAGACCATTTTTATCAATACCTTTAGCACTAAAGACAAGCATGCACAATTGGGAGAAAATTTGAATCTTGATTTCTATAAATGTAAATCTTTGTGCCTTGTAGACCGGTTCAATAATCACTCCATATCCTAAACTGTCGCCATTATCCCCGTCTGTGTGAGTAGATTGTGGCCTTCAAAATTCCTGTGCTCCAAAGGTGACTGAAGAGATTGCTTGGGTGAAAAGGGACATAATCTGCATTCATTGAGCAGAAAGAACCCCCGTTTATTTGAGGGTCATGTAACTTTAGTTGTCATTTTATTCTTTTTTCATTTATTCTAAAAAAAATAACCTGCTTGTCTTTGCTTTTGAACACAGAATTATTTTTAACTTAGTCCTTTAGATTTGTGTGATACTATAAAAAGTTTCCTTTTCACAGACATCTAAGCAAGAACACATGAGCCATTGCACTGAAACAATACTGTCCTCCATTTCACCTCAAACACTGTTCTGTCTTCACCTTCACTTCTCACATTTTACTTGTGAATATAACCCATCGGAAGAAGTGAGGGTAAAAAAAGATTGCAAAGTCCTCTGTCCCATTTTCCTCTCTGCCCCCTTTTCCCTGCTGTCTGTCTGGACCACAGGATTCATATTCATCCTTCAATAAGGTTTAATTAGTGATGCCAAATTCATTAACCTGCACTGCTGTTACACTGGCCTCAGTCATAAATAAGCTTAATGTGAGCAGACATATTGCCGCTGTAATAAGGGACATAAAACTCGAAGAGAAACACATACTGTTCTTCTGTAGTCATGGATCATTCTAACTCAGCAGCATTTTAGGGCTGGAGTCTTTCTCACAGAGCCAACAGAAATTATTTTAATTTTGGCTGGCATATAGATAATATTATGGCAATTCATTACTTATTATATTTTGTATATTCCATTTTACTGTATGTTCCATCTTGAAAAATTCAAGACTTAGGCTGAAACGTTTGAGAGTAATTAGCTTAAATATTAAGAGCTTTTAAGTTTAATTAAAGAGTTCACATTGTTTCTAACATGACACAAAGCAATACAGATTCAGCATTACTTCCTAATAAAGAGACGGCTGGAACAACTTCTGATGAATTATCAGACTGATCCAATTCTTTGGCATCTTGTTTGCGTTCAGAGCAGAAGAAATGTGCGTCATCTTACTTCCCTTATGGCAAGGAGACTTTTTATGAGCAGCTTTTCCCAACAATCTCATTTTCTTTTACAATTTTTCATAAAATAGCCAAACTTTACTTGCTAATTCTGAGCAGAGCTACAGATTCCAGCAGAAAACCAACTCAGGAACCAAACTGTTATTGTAAAACAGACAAGCCTCACTGTCCCAGGATTACACATTGACCTCTATGGACCACTTTCCCCCGGTGATCTTGCCTAACAACTCCCACAGAAGAGCCTATTAGACCTGAATCTTACTTTGTTGTTAAAAAGGGTCTTGTCCTTTTAGTACACACTTCTCTGCTTTGTGTTTTTCAAGCATAGGTGGTGGAGAAACACAAGTTCATTGTTCTCTTGAAAATGGAAGTTGGAGTTTCCAGGGTAACGGCTCTAATTCTCTTCAGGGTTTTTTTTTTGTTTTTTTTTTACCATTTTCTTTCATATTACAGTGTATTGAGTGATACATTTTAAGTCACAGGCAAGAGCCCTCACTCCCTTTTAATTAGCAATGATTCTGTTTGCCAGGAGACAGCATGATGAGCTAATCGAAATTTACGAAATAATGACGTACTGCAAGCAGCTACTTCTTCCTCCAAACGGCCTGCTCCAAGAATAACAATAATGAGGCCATTATAGAGGATTGCACTTTAAAATGCTGCACTGCCACCAAAACAGAGGACATAATTGTTCTGGTGTTTTCCATACAATCAACAACCCATTGTGGGTGACTTGAGAACTAAGGGAGCAAAGAATGGGGTCCATAATGATTGGTCTGTGCTGCCTTCATAAACCTGTACAAAGTGGCCACTGAGCAAGGAGCTTGATAGACTACTGATTTGGTTGTGGATGAAGACAACTGTCTGGCTTTGTGGAAAAATGTCCTTTTTGCTTTTTTTTTTGTCACTCAAAAAGCCCCGCGGGCCATATTAGAGAAGACTCATTCATATGGTGAAAAGCTGAGAGTCACACAGGCTTATTTGTGGGGGGCATAGAGTAGATTTGGAGAATGGTCATTTATATAACCTCCATCCATTTTAGGAACATAAAACTGATCTCCTGCAGAGGATGATAAAAGGTGCGTTTGAGGTCCATCAGGAAACTATAGGGTGTTCTAAGAAGACTAATGTGTATGTACTTGACCACCACATTTATTTAAAAAGTCACTTTGGTTCACATCAACTATGTCAACTGAACTTTATCTAACAAGACAGTTCAATTAGATAATTGCATATCTGTGGTCCAAAACTAACTTCATTACAAATGCAGTTCACTTCAGCCATCTGGAAATTAGAATCTTCCAGCAAGTAGACTGGGACCAGCGGAGGAAAAAGGATCAAATATGTTACCAGTATGGTTTATATGTAAACCTGCAGGTTGAGCACTCAGTGGGGTCGTAAAGCATGGTGCTGCGGCTTTTAGCTGTGCTCCATTGTGAAGGAGGGAAGCAAAACGGGGCTTGAGGGTAGGAGGAATGCTAAGTGGGCCCCTTAGCCTAGTCAACCTTCAGTGGGTTTCATTTATCTTCATCTTGTTAGACTAAATTAATTAACAATCTCAATGTTACACACTTTCTCCTTTCATTACATCAAATAATGGCAGAAATGTAGGGGGAGGTCCTGCCTACTGGGAGTAGACCAGCACGGAAGACATCTTTCTTTTTCATTGCTTATCCTTCCTTCTCTCTGTTCACATGTCTGCATTTGGAGCCCTTTTCTTGCACTTGCTGTTTTTTTTTTCCTGGTTGCTATGGCTACGCAAACAAAAACCTTTTAAAAGTCTTTCATAAACATATGAAAAATTGATCTAAAGTGAAAGCGTATCTTTTCAACAAAGAGAGGCTCAAAATCACAAATGATTGTCTATTAAACACACTGTGTGTACTGTATACTTTAATGCCGAAAACTTTCCCAAGACTTATGGAAAAAGAGAATAATGAACAATATTTTCACAGCACAAAACAAAGGCTTTGAGTTGTGTGATAAATAAAAAGTTCAGAGGTTTGTCATTTAAGTTGACATGTTTGTCACGGGTGCCATTAGGAAGCAGTGTTAAAAAAAAAAAGAAAGTGGATACGCTTACAGCCATTAAACCCTCTTATGTATGACTCACAAGCAAACTCGTGACTCAATACGTGAACAGCAGGTCCATCTGATGTGCTACTATATGAGGTGTAGCATAAAAGCTTGATAACAATTGGAGGAGAATCGTCAGAGAGTTCCTGTAACACCCCCCACCCCCTCCCCAAAAAGGTGGGATTTTTTTGTTTTACTGGAAAAGTCTACCAGCTTGTTTCTAGCCTTTTCAGCCGTCTCACCCCCACCCCGCAGCCCACTGCCCCCTCCAGGACACATGCCTTATCAAAGCAAAAGGGCTAACCCTGAAGCAAAGCCTGCCTTTAATCTTGGCCTGATTGTCAAGGCCTCAGCCGGCGTGCGTGATATCTTTCTGCTGCTGCCTTTAATTAAAACAGACATTGACAGAGGGATGGGGATAAGGAGTGCAATAATGCCTTTACTAAGAATAATCAGTAATTTCTCACAGCTACAGGAACAAAAGGACTAGTTGAGAAACAGTGAGCTCTAGGTCAGCTTTACTTTCTCTCTGTTCTTTTTCAAGATGTGAGATTGGATGTTGGGATATAACTCAGCTGAGCCTCTGCTTGCCCTTCTTTTACTACCCCACTCTCATTCGGCCACATACAGTATGCAGCTCATCTTTAGGACAGTTAGTTATCCACCAAACTAGTTTCGACAGGTGGTGAGAGTTAAATGCTGTCATCCACTTGGTAGCATTACTCCAAAAAAAGCGGAAATGAGCCATGGCAGAGCGCGTTCAAAAATTTAACATGCTGTATGCCTGAACAGCTCCTGTCAGACTGTAGTAGATATTCCACACCAAATAAATTGGTGCCATGTCCAGAAAGATAAAACAGATATTGTACAATTCTGCATTACATATTTATTTGTTTGCTGCAGCAAACAGTAAGTATATCAGGTATTTCTGAAAATATACCTAATACACATTATTTATACCTAAGTGATGAATGGCTCTGCCAGTTGTGAAACAGAATTTAAATAAAGAGAAACAGTTACATCTCACAGAGTTGGATATGTGAAAAATGTCCTTGTGAATATAATTCAAAGAGGATGATTCTTGAGGATTCAATTCTCACCTATGTCAAAGCTAAGAGCGAAATGTGCTTCTTTTTTTCCCTTAAGGTTATAAATGCCTGCATCTGTCTGAATTCTAAAGATAAATAAAATAATTTCAAATAGGCAAAAGATTTTTCCTATTGAATTCCTGAAGGACATTTTGACCAGCAAGAGTGATGGTATCAGATTGTCTTTTCTTTTTAAAATGCCCCCAACAGTTCTGAGAGAGAGAAAAAAAATGTGGCTAATTTAATCAAATAAGTGACCTTTTGAAAAAGAAATCAAAGAGGATTCATTAGCTTTAGTAAAGTTTGGCTGACAGCAGCTTTGAAAGGCAGATGCTGCTGCTGTGGCTTTTAATGAGCCAACCCTAATTAGGGAACAACACTGGAGCCTAGAGAAGGTGGTTGACTAGGAAAGGAGCCAATGGTAAATAAGCTTGCTTATTTACTTCCTCTGTGTGTAATGACAGCACAAATTTTTAATTAGAATCACAGGAAGGGTAAAGACAAAAAAAAAAGAAGTACAACAGTATCTTTACGTCAGGGTTGAGCACAAACACAGGACACAACAGGAAACAACAGTACATCACAAGACGGCAGCATTTGCCTCAACTCAACATCCCTGATTAAGGTGGTTTGTAAGGGAGGGCAGATGCGGAGAGTGGTCAGACAAGAACATGCAGTTTAAAGTCAGAGAGCCTGACCTGAGGCTGTTAAAAGCTCTGAAATGAGAAGATGAAAAAAGCGAGGGGTGTGTGGAGGAGGACAACTCATGTATATGTAAACTTCAAGTTGTTGATGTGTGCTTTCAGTCTGAGTCAAGGCATGCCACTCAGCCACAAGCTACATGTGCAAAATCATAACAGTTTGGGGAGATATGTTCAAATCCGTGTTTGACAGTGTTCAAGTATAAAACATGTGCACACGCAGACACGTGCACGCACACACTGGACAGAGTCCAAAGTTAATGTGTCGGAGGTTAACCCATGCGAGCCCGCTACCACCCCTGCCCAACCTGTGATCTTAAATGGCAACAACGGAAATGAAACTAACCTCAGTAAAAAGCTGCTACGAAGAAAGCCCTCCATGTCAGCGTGTGGGGTTCTGGCAGGAGAAATCACAGAGAACCATTTTCACTATGAAATGAGCAATAATCAAAAAGAATAGCGGGGAGAAAGAGGGGAAGGGGGGGAGGAAAGAAAGAGGAAATGAAAGAAAGAAAAGCACATCATACATTTTCCTCTTATACAAGATCGTATGTCTTTAATTAAAGCAGAAATATAACTAGGAACCCATCCTCTCTTTTTATGAACTGACATCATTAATTATACGTCTTTCCATAGAGGGAGTGGATTTGCATACAACATCGGTTTGCACTGAGAGCCTGATGATATGTTTGCATCAAATAAACGCTGCCTACTGATCTCTATACAGCCTATTTCCACCGCTGAGTGCAGATATACGCATGTACATCCAGAACTGTAACCGCAGATTCAGTCTGTTCAGGGTAGCCAGCGGTGGTCCAGCTGCAGCCCATGTGTGGCGGGATTGCTGTGGCTTCTGGGAGCTCGGCCGCAAGGGACCCAAGCTGGGAATCGCAGCACCACTGAAGCAAAAGGATGTGGTCATGATGTCACCACTTGCATGGGTCGTTCAGAAGCCTTACCCACAAAACACTGGAGACAACAGGCTTCCATTAGGCTATGTTACTGGTCTGTGTAATATAGCAGTTTTATTGTGTTAAGACCGGCTTGATATTGATTAAGACTTGCATGTGATTTGTTTTAAGTGGTAACAAGGATCAAAAAAACTGATTTGTAAGTGGAACTTCTATCAGAGGAATTTAAACGCATCTCCGATCTGACAATGAGCCTTACTAAAGCATCAACGTCTAAAATATGGTAAAGCTATTTTTGCTAAAATATTTCCGGCTTTATATCGCACCACTGTACCTCGACTTATAATCTCTCTGCCGTCCTTTTATTCACTTTCATTACTTTAAGTTCAAGAGTTATTAAAGTCACATACCTAAATTCCTGCAGAGAAAATTACTACTTTTGGGAAGAAAAATAGTATATTTCTAACTCTCTCTTTCATAGTGCCTCTTTATCATCATGAGAAACAGTAAAATCAACAGCAAATGATATCTTTGCCCCTAAACACCTTAAGTTTTAGTGGCATGGGTGTAATTTGGCATCACCCCCCCCCCACCCCCTCCCCCACCCCCTTCTCTGCTCTCTTGGCTTACGAGACAAAGCCTCTGAGAGAATGGAAAGAATGAGCCGGGCCCAAGGACACTGTGCCTTTCAGTCTGGCCAGCACTTAGCGAGGCTGTGGATCCACAAGGCCCAGAGGGCTCAGCCGAGACTTTTCTCACAATAAGGTGTCTGGGGAGGCGGGAGTGGCATAGCCAGGGGTACTGCAGCTCTGCTCTTTTCTCCACTCGGTTGGACCCAGCGCACATAATACCATCACCATGCCACGGCACACCGAACCAGTGACAACGTGAGAAAACAACCGTCAAACAGTGCAGAGCAGATCAAGCGTGTCTCCTCACTTCTCTTAGTGCAAAAAGCACACACACTCTCCAGCAAGCACACACACACACACAGACACAGACACACAAACCAAAACAATTATCAACACAAATATGAATCCCATCTGAACTTGAAGCGAATACAGAGAGTATCTCCCACATATTTTGTTCCTAAAATCCTTTGCATTCAACATAAAAACTTATCTTACAAACACGAAACAAAATGCGCAAACTGTACTTTTCAATCATCTGAACCTGCATCTCCTTCAGCTGGCTTGCAAATGAAAGCAAATAAAACAGATTAGGCCACGCTCCGCTTCTATCTTTGTCTCTGGTTGTATTCCATAAGGCTTGCTGTTTCCCTCTGCTTGCGCTGCCTCAGCTGTGCCTGCCGCTGTCTACGCTTCCACTGTGGTCAGAAACAACTGAACATAGACTCAGAAAGCAAAGGTGCGGTTTGGAAAGCAAATGGCCAGAGTAAGGAAAAAGTGACTGAACCACATTGTCTTTGCTCTTCTCTGAACACACACACAGACACACACACGTGCATACACACACACGCAGAAGAAAATGTCTTGTCAATTAAGGTTCAGCTCCAATTCAAGGGCAGAGAAACATCGAAGATAGACATCCCTGTGTTGGCCTGGACCAGTCTGAGCAGCCCGGAATCCCTTTCGAAGAATAAGCTTCTGCCAAAAGCTGCCTCCGCTTAACCAAGTCTCCCACCATCTGCAACAAATGTGCTCTATTAAAGCAGTACCATATGGACAACAAGCTAGCTATTAACACGGCTTCAGCACATCCCCTTAACCTAGCCCAGATTTCAAACTTCCAGTCAAATTGACTGCTGATTTAATGCACCGCCAGCAGCCATGTGGGTCTTGGCACGAGACGCAGCTCTCAGTCTTCAGTCATTAACGGGCTCACGAAGTGTGCGGCCCACAAAGACACACAGAACTTAGCTCCACAGACCCTACATCCCAGGCTCCTTGGTATATGTTTTCAAAAATAAGGAGTGAAAGTCCAGACAGATCCAGGAACTACAACTTTCTCAAGAAATGAATCAGGACTCAAAACATGATTGTATTGAGTGGAAACAAGCTTATGAAGTAGATCTTCCCACAGTGGCAGCCTGACTGGTGGCTTATGGCTCAGTTGTTCCACAGTGATTGAGTGTGAATTTGCTCCCGCTGCATGGATCCAAAATGGCAGTGATTAACCCTGCAGGGAGTGGGGAGGTGGAGAAGTGTGGGTTGGGGCGGGGGGGGTACTTTAATCCCCCGAAGGCCAGGCGGCCATGTTGACGCCTCACCCATCTGAGTCACAGGGTGACCAACCCAGCGCTCACAAAGCCGTGCTCTCTTCGCCTCAGCCATGACGCCTCGGCTGTGAGCCCTCTGGTCTGCGACCGAGAGACAACGCACACCAAATCAATTACACTTCTGCGGTTTTAACCCCACTCCAAAGCTCAGTAAATTGTGTTTATTTCCCGGCCTCCTGTCTTAGCTGCTTAGACACTGTACATAATTAGAGTGGAAGTACATTTCTTCTCTCCGAAGCATGAACGTATACAAAGCGGCAGACTTTACAGAAGTCTGCCGCTTTGCTGTTGACAATATTTTTGTTTTTTATGACATCCTGTTTAGATCTTCCATTTTTTCTTTGAAGCTCATTATTATTATTATTAACATTATTAGCATTATTAGCATTATAATTAATATTGTAGATACACATGAATCACAGGCTAATTGCTCCCCAACATCTGTCTGTGGTGTCCTTGTGCAAGTTGAAGTGATGAGCTAAAGGCTGCCTGATGACAATCTAATCAAATATGTCTCTCAGTGCTCCCGGTAGTGCAGCACAATGTGTGAAAAGGTACTATTTGTTTGGGTGAAAGGAGATGGAACGGTGTGTGTGTGTGGGGCAGGGCTGACTGTCCAAAAAATCCCAGCTTTACCCAAATCAAAACTGACAAAAAAAAACAAAAAACACTGATACCTGGTCCAATACACTGACATGTACGCACACACATCTAATACAGACATCTTATGTTTCTTTTAATAATAGCAATGTGTCCCAATGACCCCCCCCCTCCCTCTGTGCCATAGCGTACGCACACACATGGAGAACACGCATGTCACACATGCTCACGCACACATCTCCGTCAGAGTTGCCAGATGAGTAGTGAATTAATTTGTATGAGCCACTCCAACATTAGAAAGGTGTGTTGAAAGGTGTCTGCTCATGTTTCAAATTAAACGCGCTGCTGGTCAGCATTAGCACCTCGCCACCCGTCGGCAACTGACACTTAGGGGGCTGAGGGGATGGGAGGAAGGGGGGCGCCCATCCACCGTTCACACTGGAATAATTAGAACATGTCAGGAAGAATTAATTTCCTCATTTTTCAAAAGGATACACAGAAATTACCATGTTATTATATGACAGGGTCCCTGGGAGGATTGGATTAAATTTGATTTCTTGTGCAGCCCACACAACAAATTAAAGTCATAAATAAGATGGAAAGAAGCGGGCACAGAGCATATGTTTATGGCAATGAGTGAAGCCAAGGGAGCAGAAACAACTATCTTCATTTCATTTTATTTAAATCAGGCCGACACCGTGTGTCTGAATGACAGCGGTTGCTAATGGGCAGAGATTAGAAACTTCTTGGTATTAACACAGAGATCCAAGAATTTCAACTAAAGCAAAGGAACGTTAAGTGTTTATAAAAGTAAATGAGCCCACCCTACACAGGTACTTCTTGACATGTCATCCTTCAATGTCTTCATTAAATCATGTAATTTATGCATGCTCTATAAAGAGCAAGAATTTAAAAGAAAACTAGCCTTTTTATGTTTTCAATGCTCAGTAATTGCTCTCATTGTCATGGCAAATGCACTTTGGTTGACATGCATTTAGATAATTTGACAGGTGCTGCTGCTATTTGTAGAAAGATGGTTGCATATGAACAATGTGCAGCACTTGACTGGCTTTAGTTTGCTTTCACTTTAACTCCTTTGTAACCTTTGTCATCCATGGCCTGTTTAGATCCAAAGTTTGAATGTTGATATCACTGCACATGTGACACAAGTTACCATTTTTTGAGAACTTTGGTTTTTAATAGTTTTGATCAGGGAAAGTTGATAAAACATCTACAATCATCATGGGGCATATTGTTTGTGTTGTAAATTATAGTTGCTTGGCATCAATCTTAAATCAACAGTGACAATAAAGTCACACTCATAACATAACTTGATACGTTCATAATCTTAAAGATGCACAAAAGACAAGCTTCTAATTAAAATGTCTTGACAAAATGACTCCAACACTCAGCTTTCTTTATTGTATCTTTCCAAGAAAAGCTAAAAGTTCTAATAAGGACATCAAGCCTCTCAATTAAAATATAAAAACAACATAACAGTTTATTTCAGATTCAGTATGTGATTCAAATAATGCATACGCTTACCAAAGCAGCAACACAGGCTTGGACACACAACTATTTCAGGTTAGAATGGTTAGCTTATTATTACAATGTAACACTGTCCTGGCAGAGTAGTTTTTCAGCTCTCGCAAAATGGGCTGTCATTAGAGTCTAGTACTCCCCTGGGTGCCACAAACTTTAAATAATTTGCGAATCAATTAACTGGCTACTCTCAACGCAACAGGGATTTCACACCCTAGGGTCGTGGTGCATTATCAGTTGGAGACGATTCATGGCGTTTTGGGGGAAAAGCTCATGGCTGAAATCATTAATTCATTTTACCAGACTTTTAGTTATGCATTACTTTCTACAGCTGGGGTAGCAAGAAGATTAATAGCATGTTCTTTGGTCCTACTTTCTCACAGGAGTAAAGCTTCTGGATGAAACTGTCCAACAGTAGAAAGTGAACATAACGTAGCAAAAAGCAAAACATCCAGCTCAATTCTATTTGTCTGTTGAACCTTATAATAACAACATTAATACACTGAGGTTTGATCCTGTTTTTCAATGTCTCAGTTTAGAGTAGATGTCTCCCATTTAATCATGGAACATCTTATTTAAGGCCTTTACACACCTACTCCGAATATTTCGTCCGAATAATTCGCACAGTACTTTAAAAAATCGAATCAATGTAAAGTCAATGGAAACCTTCACATCAGTGACGAAATTCCATCT
>JAVQJG010053604.1:0-10891 GCA_036024015.1 Craterocephalus amniculus | reverse complement strand
GGCAGGGACGTCGTCATACTCACGAGCTTCCGCCTGGCCTTTACCCGTCTGTGCTCAACCCCCCGGAGCAAGAAATTTCCACCTTGGAGACCGTCTTCAGTACTTTTGACAGCCCCCCCCCCCAACACGCCATCATTCCTGACCCGGTAAAGGTGAGGCCAATTGCAAGCTTTCACAGCGTTGCCGTGCATACATGGCCTCTGATAAATCACAACGTTAACCATTTCAAACATTATTATATGTCGCCATCTTCGTACTTCAAGGCGTCTTTCACATTCATTGCCATGGTTATGAAGACAATTCATTCACTAGTAGGCAGTGTTCACACCCGAGTTCTGACATCAGTTTCAGACAATGGTTTGTGGTAATAATGGATTCACCCGACACGCTCACAAAAACTTCCTTCGACAGTTCCTGCCATTTCTACAGCTGTCATCATCTCTTCTTCCTCCGGTTCATTTCCTTCTTCTCTGGTTTGTTCTTTCTACTGGTCGCATGTCAGCAATGCTACTCAACACTGCCCCTGTGGTGTCCGGCGGTATTGCTCCATTTGTTGGGTCAAGCAACTAAATGTGTCAGGAACTGGAAACCTGGACTCAAAGGACAAACCAAACCAGTTATGGTAGCGTAATGAAAAGTCTATTGGAGGAGCAGGAGACAGACGAGTGGAACCCAGGGGTCAGACAACTGGCAGAGTCAAGGCAGGCAGGTTCGAATTCAGGCAGGCAGAGGTCCAGAGAATATCCAGGGGGGTCAGGCAAAAGGCAGGGTCGAGGCAGGCAGGTAGAAAGGTCAGGGCAAAAACTGTTGAACGCTGGATTACTGCATGGAAAGATCAGACAATCTGGCACTGGAGGGAAGAAAAGACCTGGCTTAAGTAGAGGCAGAGACAGGTGAGTAGAGTTAGGTTAATTGGCACAGGTGGCATCAATCAGGGAACCAAATAACGCGTGTAAAAAGTGCATAAATGTTTGCATCAGGGTCTCGGGGGGCTAGAGTCTTTCCCAGCAATTAGCTGGCGAGAGACCAGTCACCAGTCTATCGCAGGGCAAAACACAGACACAAACTCACATTCACACACTCTGAGGGAGAGTTTGATAGTAATGTCCTTGGACTGTGGGAGCAGGCCGGAGTACCAGAGAGAACACTTGCATACAAATGGGCCTTTAGAGAAAACTAATTCTTCTGACCTGTGTGGTGGGAGGATTAATAACACATTTATTGGAAAGAATGAAAGAATTCCGCCTTTCAATTTCTCTTTCTTTGTCACTTTTGATTAATTCATCTGTTTTTGTGCTGTTTCAGAAGCACAAATCAAACATTATGACTCCTGCACGCCGCTGCGGCCGCCTGATGGAAAGCTGCACCTTGCATGTGCCGTGCTGCGACCCCTGCGCCTCCTGCCGCTGCCGGCTCTTCAACACCATCTGTCATTGCTGGAGGATGAACCCCCTGTGCCTGAAGAGGACCTAGACAGAAAGCAGACCAACTCATGTACAACACAGCTAATCTACAATCACAGACCCTTCACACAAAGTTCACACAGAGCAAAGCTTGGAGGAGTTTCGCTATTCCTGCCAACGAGCAGGCAACTCGAAACATGGCCAGCTCACATGCTTTCTCAAAGTAGATAAAAAGAAGTTTAAAAAAAAGAAATGACACTAAAATATGAAACTATTTTAACATATTTGTGGCTGACAAAGTATTGTAGCCATGAGATTCAGGTGTTTTCACTGAAAATGATGAAAGTTAGATGAGTGAGGAACTTGTTTCATCTAGAAAAGATATTTCTGACAACATCAGAAAAAGTGTAGCCTGATGCCAGTCAGGCTGAAAAAGACGAGAAAGACCATCTCAACATGTTTAAGGAAGCCCAGTTCAAGTTGTTCCACTAAAATATTTGCTATAGAGCAAAATAACATGCAGTCAGATCTGCCATGTCACAGAGCTGTTTGGAGAGATCCAAGTGAACAGTTCATGTGGGAAACCCACCAACATCCCGGAGTTAAAAGTGATCTGTGCTTTGGAACCAGATGAAATTCCTCCAAGCTTATTTGCTGGACTGATCAGAAAGGAGTAGCTGCAGTTATTTCTAGGGTCAAACCAGATACTGAAAGCGTAGGTTTGCACACACTCACTGCTCAGATACCGGCCCCTACTTTGCTCAGATTAAGGGAAATTTCTGCCTCAACATTTCAGTGTAAGCTATATACAATAACTATGTATTTTTAATTAATTTAATGTGCATAGAAAGTGTTCGACACCCCTCCCCCCTCAGGATCTTGTAGGTGGGATATTGGAGATCAGTGAAGAAAAGGGACATCAGAAATGAAGATTATGTTTTTCTCTATACCCAAAGTGGGTAAAATAAGATGGTGGCTCCAGGGTTCAGTTCTTGCTTTGCTATAAACAACAAATATTCTAGCATGTACGTAGCAGAAAAGGCAGGAAATTAGCGTTTGGAAGAATGTTTCTTTATGAATCTTGTACTGTTGGAAAGCCTGTTCTCTTCCATTTTAAATGAAGTTATGTTTGTAAGGAAAATGCATTCATGGGATAAGCAGCAGAGGTGAGAATGGGGGTTGCACCCATGAAAATTTACTAAATCCTCTTTGCCAATGCTTACAGTAGCAGCTGTTTCTGCTGCTGACACTTGTTTTGAGCTTCTGGTACTCTGGGTGCTGACAGTTTGGTGTCTGATTGCTGCCTGACGAGCAGTACCTGTGAGTATGGACCCTGTTACGGTGGTCGTTTGGATCACAATCCCCGTTCCCAGAAAGGGCTCCGACACAGGATGGGATGGCTCGGTAAATCTTGGTCTCTGTTGCATTTCCACCACCATCCATACCATCACCTGGTTGGTGAGGAACAGCTGGATAGCAATAACTGTTAGCCATGTAACAGTGTGGTGCATCGCCTTCTTTGAATTATAAGGAAGATTGCGATACAGAACCACCCCACAGCAGTGTGAGACCAAGCTGGTGACCAGCCCGAGGAGGAGGTACCAGACTTTTGTGGACGTGTATCCAGTGCTTAATTTGTAAAGTGGGAGGTGCCGGATCGCAGAGTGGGGGCGGATCCGGCAAGTTAAAAGTGATGAACAAGGTGATGGATCCCCCCACCCCCACCCCCACACCCCTCAACAACCACCTGCAGCGTCCGACCAAGCAACAATGGGTTTCCCTGCAGGCTGCGGAGCGAGCGCAGGCTTTTATTCAGAAATATAAAGATTTTAAACCAATTATGAGGCCAAAAACAACACTGTTGCTTCAGCTTTAAGACTTTATAAATGTACAAATTTATCAGATTAGGCCTCATTATTATTTAATCGGACAGTGTAAACGTACAGCACCCTAATCACTTTATGACAGACGTTTCGCACAGCTTCCTCCCTTCCCTGTTCCTTCTGTTTGACTGTTACCGACATAAATTAAAGTTAGATTGTTTATTTTTTATTTTTGGAGTGATCCGGGTAATTATTCAAGGATTAAAAAAATATAGGCTATATTCTGGCGAGATCGGGGTAGTTTTACCTTTAGTGGAGTTAAATTAGAAATAACACCCACAGTCACTGGCAGTAAATAAAATAAGGTGGAGAGTTCTGCGTCCTATGACTGCTTCTAGCTTCATGACTTCTCTGCGGATCAGCGCGCTGCTTGAGTGCGTTTATGTTGGAGGAATATTAATTCAATGCAGCGCGAGAATTTGTTGTTCTATAAAATCCTTTTTCTTTAACTTTATGTGAGAATTATTATCAACCTTATTAATTGAGATGTAATAATAATAGGGGGGGGGGCGGATCCGATAAGAGAGGTTCCGGATCCAACCGCGGAGGTACTGGATCGGGATCCGGCTTGATCCGGCACAAATTAAGCCCTGTATGTGACGTTTCAGACCACGGCCCTACAGACAAAACAGTCAAGTGGGAATTTACTTCTGAATATATGAACATGAAATGGCTGAAACGTCGCACCACAAGCCAGACAATGACTCTTTTAAAGATGAGCTCCATTTCTGGACGTGTTAAACATCCTTACTGCTACATTGTTTCTGTGTCATTACAGTGATCCTCACCATGGATATCCCAGTAGTCTCTAATGAAAAAGATTTTATTTTACTGGGTCCTCCCCCCTGACATTCCTTTATAAAGCTTTACTCTGTTTACAATTAACTGTTTAATGAGAATTAAACTAAATTCATGATGCATATTTTGTTAGTAGAAAAATGAAACAGTGAATTGTATTCAATCATCTTTCCTTTTCAGCTGCTGCGAATCATTTGTATCTATTTAACTCTGTGCTTTTTATTTAGTTTTCTTACACCAAATTTCTTCATGTACTTTTTCACTGCATCCATAAATCCCCTCTGTGGTGTCCCTGTAGGCCCATCTGCCTGGTTCCAGCCTCAGCAACCCTCTGCAAAAAAGGACATAAACATTTCCATTTATGTAACATCACTGCCACATGTCTGCCTGCTATGAAATAAAAGGTGGATGTATGGTAATTTAGTTCTGGGTCAAACATGATAACAATGACATTATATTACCTTAAAAAGTATCACTGATAATCTTCTGACTCTAACGCGAATGGCTAGATGTTGCCGACCAGATCCTGATGTGGAATCTTGAAATTTCGTTTAGACATCCCCCTTCACACACACAAGAAATATATACAGATATTCATATTTGTGAATTTATATTTTTCTACTTGTATTTACTTATTCATTTATTTATTAATTTCCTCATATTCCTCTGATATTATCTTATGTTCTAAGATAATCACTCATGATATGGAAGTAAATTAGAAATGCTAAAATACAGCAAATAGAGGTGTAAATATAAACATGCATAGTTAAATTTGAATTAAATAAAATTTCTAATGATGCTGTTTTAGCCCTGGACATTAAATAAATAGTGATTGCATATCTCAGGGTTTCATTACCTTTCCAGATTCCTGCAGCTGATATGAGCAAGAAATGACGATAAGCCATACAATTCTTACCCAGACAACATGCACAGAAGGACCTTAACTGTGAAGTCAACCCCCAAGTTTCTGAATTTCTCATTAATAAAATCCATGAAAATGGTTTAAAAACAAAGAGGTTATCACAGAAACTAATAATAAATGTCTTACAGTTAAAGTGGGTTTTAGATGACTGTGCAGCAGAAGCGGACTGGGAGAAAAAAATCTGCCCTGGTATTTTGGCCCTTACAAGATTATGTAGCTACACCACTACATGAACCATGCAACTCCTGAGAGCCACTTAAACCATGCAGTGAGTTAGCAGAAATCAGTACACACACTGCATTTGAAGGAGTGTAATTTCTAATGAAATACAGATCTGTACTGCAACTCAGCAGGAAATGATAGAGCAGCATTCACCCTACTGTGAGTTTAAGAGAAAGAAAGAAAACAGGAAGAACAGACATAAGAAATGATGAATCAGATGAAAACTGGTCCTACACAAATTGCAGAAACAGTCTCTGTGTCTGCTGCTGGAGATGTTATCTCACCCAGGTTCAATAAAAGATCAGGAGAAGTTTGTTGGGTTTTTTTTTTGTTGTCTGTTTTTTTTTTCAACATAAAAATGCAGTCATTTTTTGATTTTCTGATAAGTAGACATAGGCAAACAATATAACATATGGACTAAAATTTAAATAAACAGTCTTCAAAAGCGTTTATGGTGCCCCATAAACACCAACACAGTAGCTGCCATTAACAGCCTGATGAAGGAAATCAGATCTACTGCTGGCTACTGAGTTTTGTGTGCCAGTCAGGCCGATAAATAAACTGTGTTGGGCCAAAAAACACATGGTCCCACCAGGAAAATACCCGGTATGCCTGATGGCCTCCCGTGCAATACAATTACCTCTTCTGAATAAGTGAATTCTCTGAAGTTAAGAAGCAGCAGCCTGGGGTTTGATTTGTTGTTCCTTGAAGAGCTGTACGAGAGAGGAAAGAGGAGCCAAAAGGAAGAATGAGTCACGGGGACAAGTGGGACTTCAGATGCCTGTTAGACTCAGAGCAGTTCTTTGTAGTTCATAAAGTAGAAATAATTGCATAAAAAGATTCACTTGCACTATTTGTTTTACTGTTACATAACACAATGCCAGCCACAAACCACAGGAAAAGGACGGAAAAGCATGCTCCTTCGTAAATGCCCACACTGCCAAACTATTTACAGCCACAAAATGTATATTTGAATGTTATAAAAAAAAAGTATTTTAATGAATGATTTCTGTTCATCTTGGTTACACCAGGGATAGGTTTAGCATGCTATTTGTGAGAACAGAACTCGTAAAAAGACTGAAATGTATGAATTGTTTGAAAAAGTTACTAGTAGAAAGCTTCTTTTCTTTTGTGAAATTATGTTTGCAAAATGTCAATATGTCAATATTTGTTCTTCATTTTCTTTTAATTCTTAAATCCTACTTACAAATGTGTTACAAAAATTTTCCATTCAACAAAATCTCTCTCCAAATGCTCAGGACGACTCACAGACATCTGATTGCTGATACGTTTGAACAAATTCAAAGTTTGTGATGTTTTCTGCTGTTCAGTTCCATAGAATCCAATAATACGATCACGGGACCAGACAGCAGGCGGCTGTCCAAGTTCAGGAGGAATTATGAACTGTTTGCACATATTTGAAGCTCGTCATGTGGTTTTTTATAACTGATTTAACACCTACAATGAGGAAAGTCAAGCTTTTGTGCACATCTTTATTATTATCTTCTGTTTTTTTTAACTTTTTGGTCATTATGCTTCTTACAGTATGTGCTGTGTCTGTTTGCATGGCTCTGAGTTTCATGACCTTTTATGGGCAATACAAACAATGTTGCAATCTATTTCATGAATATGACAGGGGTTTTCGTAATTTAAGCATAACTTAAAAACAAATTTAAGAACATTCGTAAGAAGATGCTGGTGAACATGTGCTTAGATCAGATGAATCTGAGGTGCAGATGTTCGGTTATAGTGGACTGTTTGATGAAAACCAAGCACAACTCATCCCAGATACCTTAAGCTGTTTAGCACGGAGGTGGAAGGGAAATGACCCTGTGACCTGCACACCCTGCAGTCATTGGGTCAGCTGTGAACTCCTCCATAGTCCCATGCCTGACTGCTAAAGCTTTCTGGAGTTGGATCATGCAGCAGGACAATCATACATCACTTCTACATGTTGGCTCAATTTTGGTCAAACACATGACGCACCATGCAATGGTGTATCAGCATTATGTTGGGTTCATCTGTAGTTTCTTTATTTTAAAGCCTTTTTCCCCTTCTATAAGACATGACCATTTAAAGAGAGAGTGCTTCTGTTTTCTCATGAGTGTATGTTTACACTCATGAGACCATGTGTTCTGTGCTTTTTCCAGCTACCTCCCAGCTACATATCTACTTTAATGAGGTAATCCTTATCACTTGTACAGATATCAGCCGACCATCAGGGCCAGTCAGTCTAATCACTGTGTCTTGTTTCATCTGTTTTTGCACCAAAAGTCACAGACTATCTTTGATCCTGCAGCTCCCATCAGCAAAAACACAAATAAAACAACCGAGGTAAAGTTAGTTTTAGGTTGGATATTCAACAGATATTCGGACACCCCGTCTCAATAGCTTTTTAGTCACATGACCCAGTGACCTCAAACAACACCTAATTGCTCCTCCGAATATCTATTGAATATCCAACCTAAAACGAACTTTATCTCAGTAATATAACATTTAACCTATAGCATCTTTTTTATGTCTGTGTTCATGTCACATGCTCATAGCATCAGATTATAACCACATGTTGGCTGTTATTAGATAGCTTCAATAACTTTCAGAAGTTACAAAATCTCCAACAACACATTAGCTTTCATGCCTTCCTTACATCCATCTCTTCTTCCCTTTGCTGCCTCCATTTATTATTCTCTTTCGCCACTCTGAGCTCAATATGCCCTCTTCAGCCGTCTTTTCACTGTGTGTGTGTAGATATATACCAGTTCAGTGCATTATGTAAAGAGCTGAGCGGCAAAGCTCTGTGCATTTGATGTGTAAGCTAAAGGCAGAAAATAACAGCGTTATCCTGGGATAAGACCTCATTTACTCCGCAAATAGTGTGAAAGAGGGGGAGAGAAGGGAAGGAGTGTTGATGGAGAGACTTTTCCATTTAAAAAATTTATTGAAATGACACTTTTTACTCTTTAACACTAAAGCAAAACTGAGATGTGAAAATGCTTAAATAACAGAGGAGCACTGATCTTATTTGTGGCCATTTTACTCTTTCTTAATAGAATGAAAAACAGCAAAGTAATCTCCCAGAGACATCCAACAGCAAAATGTACTCCATTACAACCAGTGGTTTCCAAACTCGGTGGCTGGACGCCTGGGTGGTCCACAGTTATGTCAGTGTGTGTGTGGGGGGGGGGGGAATGGGAAGCATGAATGAACAAAATTTCTAGCAAAACACAGACAAATTTGTGAAAGTAGCAATGGACGAACGATGATGAATCAACAACAGAGATTTAATATAAAACAAAGACAAGAAAATAGGATGAGGCATATCCTTCCAAAGTCTTGAATGGCCAGTGGTGGGTAATAAAGAGAGACCATGGTGTGTTGAATGTCTCTAAATATCAGCATCTGACAGAATGAAGCCACTCGGGGACTTCATAAACTACTCAGCTGTTGTATATATCAGAGCTGTTTTATTGAAGCAGCATCTGTCTCATTGAAAGCTCAACTATCCTGAAGTAGTTTGAAGTTTCCTGGTTAAGAAATGTCTCACAGTACAGTAGAGGATGATTATTCCTTCTGCGACTGGCTTTTATCTATTGTTAACAAAGTTGCAGCTAATAATCTAAAACCTATTTTGTGGCACATGTCTTCATGTGTAATGCATGTGCATAGCTGCTGCCTGCACTATAAAACCTAACCAGTTCTGTCATCTTAAAACAAATATGCAAGTTTTGTTAAATTGAGTGACTGAGTAATATCAGCTAGAATGGTTTCTGTTTAACTTTTATGAACTTGATTAGTTTAATTTTACTCATTAAGTTGTGGAAGAAACTAGTTTTGATTAATTTCACACAAATTAACTTAAAATTTTACTTGCAGTGCAACAGTAGATTTTTAAGTTCTACTAGTTGAACTTCATATGCTAAAAGTTTGGGAAGAATAAAAGCTTATTAAGAATGAAGTGTAAGATGATGCAGTGCGCTCCACACAAACCCTGCTTCATTGCAGTGGCAACAGATGGTCTATCTTGTATTCACAGAGAGAATAAAAGGGTGAAACAAGAGAGTATCACAGAGAGAAGTAGGTGAGTGAGAAGAGATAAAAAGCTAGCGACAGATGAGAGATTGGGAGAGAAGGTTAGAGTAGGACAGAAAAAAACCATAATAAGCAGCATCTGCTCATTCTCCTGTTTAAATGTTTTAGAGGGACAACAAGAAATCCTCTGCAGCATACACATAAAGCTTCTAAAACATGTAGTGAGTTTATATTTATCCAAGTTAAGTTTGTATTTCTTTTCATTGTGAGTAGTTAGCAGCTTAAATGGCTTAAGAAACTATTAGAAAATAAAGTTAATCTACTGCACAGAACTAACATAACTAAAAGTAGGATTTAAAGAAAACTAAATACCCTACCACTGCCAATGTGATTAAAGATAAAAGCGTTTTGCTTGCTGAGTTGTGTGTGTGTGTTAGTTGCTTTTTTTATCACTTTGGACTGAGCCAGGACTCTTGTTTTTTCATTAGCATGGCTAGCTGCTAGCTTTAGCTTCTTTATCTTTCAAAAAGAGATTAAGTAGCTCTCCATAACAACAGATAAGCATGTTTTTTAAGACAGGGCTAATTTTTTAAATATCTATGAGCCTGAACAGCTTGAATTTGCAGTTATCTCTGCTTTATTTAACAAGATAAAACCTTTTTGAGATTATAAATCCCTTTTCCACGAGTGACCTGACTAAGAAGACGGTATAACCATAAGTTTATAATATACCGCCAAAAAAAAACAAACACAGACTTTCAAACACACAAGTGAAATAAAGGTAACAACAAATATTATATACATGAAAAACAGCATGGGATGAAATTATGTAGTTTCATTTGTCATATTGACCTCTTGAACCCTCAAAATCAACTTTGGCTCTCCCAGAGAGTTCAGTTTTTATACATTACAGATGTGTTTTTAAGATATTCTTAGTGGAAGGAGCAGCATTTAAAATCCCTCACCCTCAATCACCATCTGTATACCAGAATAAGAACGAAGGCCATACTGAGTTTAATTTGCAGACACGTAGGTAGAGAGATGTACAGGAACTAGCCCAAGAATAGTTTTATATAAAAAAGATCAGCCAATGGGAAAGTCTGCATACACAGAGGGACTTTCATTTAGCAGTAGCATAAAAAGTATAATGACGCATGTGATTTCCACAGCCAGTAATTAAACCCAATTCACAGTGGTACATAGTACTCTCTAGTTTCTTCAGATACTGATCAGGGGCACTGAAAAATTACAGATCCACATAATCCTGCAGAGGCAAGAAAGTAGCAGACATGGGCAGAAGTTCAAAGGTTTTAACTTTTACTTAAATCATTTCAAGACACTAATGGATTTTTTTTCATGTCAAAAACATTTAAATGTTGAATTTTCAGGAACACAAATGCATTTAAGGAAGGATTAATAACTACTGGAGGCCTTTTTCTAAAAACTTAAACAGGCTATTTTTTACAGTGTGCTCAGTGCAACCTTCTCTGCCTTTCTTACCTCTTTGCATCTATTTTCTTTTCCATTTTATTTCTATTTTCTCTTTCCATCTCTCTCTCTCTCTCTCTCTCTCTGTGTGTGTGTGTGTGTGTGTGTGTGTGTGTGTGTGTGTGTGTGTGTGTGTGTGTGTGTGT
>JAVQJG010053575.1:0-15176 GCA_036024015.1 Craterocephalus amniculus | reverse complement strand
ATTGATACGTTATAGGGCTGAAATGCGACATTAGATTATAAAATAAAATAAATAAATAAATCTTTGTATTCTCAGTTATTTATTTTTGCCTTTATGGTTATTGATAACATTGAAATTGTGATTTTACTTATATTGTTATTGTTTTTTCTTATTATTATTACTGCTGTTCTTATGTCACTATCAAGGATGAGGGTGTTGATGGTAGTGGTGATGATTGTGATGATGTCTATGAGGAGGAAGGGGAGGAATGTAGATTATAGATTATAAAAAAATGGGTGGGACTAGATAAGCATGGTCTTCTTCCCACTCCTTTTTGAACAGAGGCGGAATCATAAAATTGGTGTTTTGATTTGTTTTGTGTTTGATTTGTTGTTGTTTTTTTGTTTGTTTTTTCCTGAATATATGTGTGTTACTGTTCAAAATAAACTAATTAACTAACTAAATCCTGCTGGAAAACAAACCTACTATATGCGTGACAATACATGACAGGCGTCTGGTTTGTGTGATTGTGTCTGCTCAGACCAGTGACATAGTATCACCGGCGAGTGAAAGGCATCCTCTCTGCTGTAACTAAACATGTCCTAATGAGAAGTCGGGTATCAGCTGTCACATAACAATCAGGAGATGGAGGGAGGGAGGGAAAATGAAACTCCTGCAGGAGAAATCTTAGCAGGAGTTTCCCCCTCAGTGACTATAATCACCTCTGCTTACCCCACCTTTCTATCTATTTTTAGATGGGCAGCGTCATCAAGTCGTCCTGAAGAGGTTTTCTTTCATGCACCTCACTCATTTCAGTCTCTCTGCACTTTTTTGTCACTCTGCTGCCGACAAAACGACCTGCTACAGCTTCAGTCGTCGCTACCTCCACGGCCGCGCTTGTAAATGTCTTGTTACTGTATGAATCCCAGCATTTTAGTCTGATACGCGTTTTACACTGTGAACATCCGCTTCATCAGGTTGTTTGACTTGAATGATCGTAGTATCGTTTCACCCTGCAAGAGGGTTTTGTAGTGTGTGTGTCTCTGTTAATTTTGTTATTGAGATCAATGGTTCCTAAACTTTATGAGCCACAACGTGCGTAACCCCTCCTAACGCCACGACTATTACTAATTATATGATATCAGATGGGTCATCCTGCAGGATCCTATTATTATAAGGCTTGAAACCTGTCCGAGTCGTGAGAAATCAGGGGGTTCCACGTGGATTTGAAGGTACTTAATTTAATTTTATCTTTGCATAAATGATTTCACTTTGCTATTCTGAAAATCAAACATTTTTGTGGGAAATTAGCTTTTTTTCTGTTTTCAAAAATGGTCTGGGGACCCCCTGAAATCATCTTGTGACCCCCATGGGGGTCCTGACCCACAGGTTGGGAACCTCTGATTTAGATGACCTGAATGCTAACTTATAGTAAAAAGTTGATGTATAAACTAAGAAAAGAATCTTTTTTTATTAGGATTCTTACTGTGACACTAGAAATGTTTGTTTTTCTTCCCCCAGTTTTGAATTCTTTGTCTCTGACCTCTGTCGTGGAGTCTTTAGATTCTGATTATTTCAAAATTTCACATAAACATCAAGGATCTTTTTCGTTTGACTCCATGTCTCAGCAATCTGACATGTTTTAACTGAATTCTGATTGGGAATTTTACATTCTAACTTAGAAACTTGGAATTCTGATGTTCAATTCAATTCAGATTAATTCAGCTGCTATTTGTAGAGCGCCAGCTCACAGCAGTGTCATCTCAAGGTGCTTCAGACAATCCAGTTGGGCCAGTCTGTTCTCATCTGCCAGCATCCAGACAAGTCCGTTTATAACACCTATCCCAGCTCAGGAAACCACCAGACTGAATCAAATCCGGACTTGGATCTAATTCCTCATCCTGTAGAATTTCAAAGTGTGATTTTAGCTTTATTATTTAAAATATGTGACTTTGTATCTAAAACTTGTAATGCGCTGTTTAAGGCTCCTCACGATGAATCTTGGAATTCTAACACTTGATAACTAAGAATCTCATTGCCCCCTCTGAATTCTGATTTTGGAATTCCAATTCTTTGGAAAATTAAAATTAGTTCAGGTTCAACATCTCAGAATTTTAATCTGGGAAGTCCAAATTCTGAATTATCTTATAAATTCTGAGTTTTTGAACACATAAAACTCTGAAACTATAAATTATTTGGGGAATTCTAACAGTATTTGGAAATTGAATTTTAGAAACTTGGAATTTTGATTTAAAATCCCCCCCCAAAAATCGTATTCATGATTTTGAATGTGTGACTTCAAATAAATCTTGTAATTATAATTTTTGAAATTCTGAGCTGGAAATGAATTTACTGGACTCAATATTCAGCCACATCTTTCTGACTTACCTCAGTTTTAAGAACAGAAGTGTGATTTAGTAGCAGTAGTGTTACATAAACTTTAAAAGCCCAGTTAGAGCTTTGTGAGGAAATCAGCTGATGTAGACTTTGAGTTTAGTTTTATTATTGTACTTAATGAGATGGTTTATTTTTTTCTTGTCATTTAAATGTTTTTCATCATTTTGTTTTTGGCTAACTCAGCTCCTAATCACTGTGAGGCCATTTAGAGCCAGTTTACTCTCCAAAAAGCAGGCAAAACTGAATTTTTAATCACATTGACAAAACATTAGTAATTAGAGCATCAGTAATTTAACATTTACCGACGGTGTTAGAGCTGAGCTAGCCTGGTCTTTATATTATCTACTGCAGATCTATTAAGTGGAAAAACTGCCATGAAGATTGTTATACCTGATGTCCACACACGTGTCTCATTTCTAATAAAAGCTATCCATCTCACCCTGGAAAACACCTCTATTGGCTGACTTATTAATGATTAATAACTTTCCAGGTAAACAGTACACACCGACTATAAAGATATCACCATGATAACACAACATTAAACCTGAGATTGTTATTCGTTTTTTATGATTTTACTTTAGAAGAAAAACAAGACAAAACTCTTGATTTAAACTTTATTCAAAATGTTGATAAACTTGATACTCTTGATCCATCAGGTGTGAAATAACCAATACTGTAAGGAATACAAACGCCGTTCACTGAAAGCTAGATCTGACACAGTCAGTGTGACACAGATTCGGTGACTTAAAGGAAGTTTTGCATTTAACAGACAGTCTTGTCGTTAGATTGGGAGACGGGTCTTTCAGCTGCAGCGCTGAACATCGGACTCGTTTTTCTCTTCAATAGCAGCAGGTTCACCTAGTGTTTTTTTTTCTTTTTGTCCTGAAGACGGCGAGGCCTCGGCGCTGAAACTCGGTCCTGTACGCAGAGGCCAGACTGCGCTGCACTGGAGACTGCTTTCATAAATAGTATTGCTGTGATTCGACCAGTGCAGTGGAATGCTTGTTCGGGAATGTTGAGTCATTGTAAATCTGAACAGATAAAAAAAACAGTTTTGTTTACGCTTGCTGCGGGTGACAAACTGAGGGGAATGTACAGGACCAGTGCTTTCTATTTACAGATGCCCATAACTCTTAAACTGGCTTGTAGACGCACCTTTTTTTTTTTTTTACAGCTTTATGATTGATAAGGCTGTTACTGTTGTTCCTGGCTTGGAAGTAAGTGGTCATAAAAATACAGAACAAGGAATACTTCACATTCTATGTAATCAGAAAATGCCTCAGTAGTTTACACATCAGAAATATTCATACTATTAGGGAATTCATATTATTGTTTTTGCTTATGAATCTTTGACCCCTTTCATGTGAAGTTTATAAGACAGCGGTGAAAATGAAAATGAAAGTGGAGAACCCTAAAGAGGAAACATGGTACAGAAACTAAGACAGGAAGCCCTTTTAAGATGAGAGCCTTCATTAAAACCTTTAAATTGGCTCTTTGTGTAGTTATAAAAGGCAAAGTATATATTCACTAACTTCAGCCAAATTAAAATATCTCCACACCTTTTTGAACATAAAAGTTATTTGGCCAGATGGGGAAACCTTAATTTAGCATAAGAATAAAAAAACGATTGTACAAATACAAAGAAAACTGACTTAACTAAAAGATAAACCAGTTAAATGTAACAATTCAGATATACTGAATAAAACCAAAGCTTGAATCTGCACCGTTAAATAACTCAATATTTAAACAAAAGTTGGAAGATTTACACTTCATGAAATGCCAAAATAGTCCTTGAAAATAATGTTGTCACTGTTTCAGCTTATCAGCCTCAACATGGAGGTTTTGCTGTAAATTCATTCATTTGGGGCAGGTTTTCCTGACATGAAGTATTCCTCCACAACACTGCGAGTACCCAAGCATTACACAAACTTTTCTATAAATAATCTATTCCAGCAACACAGTCTCAGCCACTGGAAGAAGAGACTACACGTCTGCTTTTACAGTAGGACTTCCAGTGTTATTTTTCTTTTTTTTTTCTTTAAAAAACCCGCATCTCTAATATTTTCAGGGCGTTCTGGGTGGAAACACACGACGATCCATTATGCAACCTGTCCCTAGAACACGAACTTTACTGCAGCATTGCTAAACAGTTGTAAAACGGCAGACGAGCAATAAAAAACTGCCAGCATCAGGCCGAAGGAGGATAAAAAGAAATATTTACAAACAAAGCAAAATTATTTTTTTTTCCTTTTTGTTCAACATTTTAAAAGTACATGCATGCATGATTCTTAAGACAAAACGTAATATTTCTAAGAGCGTGATCACACAGCTTCGAAACTGACATGGAATGTACTTCCGGCTGGTTGCTACGGTAACGTCAAGTCTGTTCATATTAAATTACCTATAAAAATATATATAAATAAAAAGGTGAGGGTACTGTGTTGCGAGGGCTGCAGCGGCGGTCAACGTTGAGCTGCACTGACAGAAGGAAGGGAGAGAGAGAGAGAGGGAGGGAGAAAAACGTGGGATCAGAGGGAGTAGCTGGCCATCCAGCTCTGGAATGTCGTGCCTGGGTTTCTGAGCTCTGGGATAAGATGCGGTGGTGTGAAAAAGGCCGTTCTCACGCTGACATGAGAGGGTGCATCACCGCCATCTAGACTTAAGACACGGATCGGTTCCCAGTCCTACACAGACTGGCTGAAATGGAAGCAGAGGCTCTGAACCCTGCTGGAACTCTGGAGGTCAGGGGTCTGCAACCTTTACAAACCAAAGAGCCTAAACTTTAGAGCTGCATATGTTAAATTTAAAAATACACCACTTATATATTTTTTTTATAAATGGCTAAGTGAGGAAATTTGTCTTTTTTGAAGAACCACAATCTTATTTTTCAAGTTTAGGTTTTAAAATAAAATTAAAAAAAACTTTGCAATGAGACGATTTTCTATATATGATGTTTTTTTCTCTTAAAAAATCTATAGTTTCCAAACTATTGACATGTGGAAATTCAATGCAGTTATTTAATTAAAAACTGGTAAAACCTGCATTTTAGTGCATCTTGCAGCAACTCACGATTCAATTCGATTCAGATTCTTGTGATTATTCAATTCTGTACCAATTCTCGATTCAAACAGATCTTAATTCACATTCAATCCCTTTTAAGTAACAAAAAAGTTTAACTTGTCTGTCAGCTTTGAAAGTCAAGCCAATAATTTATAGCCTTTTAAAAAAACGATTCATGAAATGTTTTTGATGAAAATCAATCTCGATTCTGATTAAAAACGATTTTTTTCACCACCCCTACTGCATATATCACAATATCTGGATTTAAAATTGTTAGTTGTTTCTTTATCATTTGAAGCCGTTTTATTATAAGAGCCAGTGTGGAAGGCCCACAGAGCCGCAGGTTGCAGACCCCTGCTTTGGATGGGAAGGGAGGACCTCTGAAGACAGCACACATCCTGGCGGATCTTATGAGAGGAACCCTTTCTCCAGCTCGAACACGGAGGTCCGTCCCGGGGAGCTCTGGATGCGGCAGAGCGGCACGGTGCAGTCTCTCTTCTGGCCCTCTGTGTCCATGTCCAGCAGCGAGCAGCCCACCTCGGAGGACAGCACCATGCTCAGGCTTTGCGCCGCCTTCTCGCCGGAGTAGTGTCCCAGCGAGTAGCTCTTGTTGCGCCCCCGGAGCAGGGCCCAGGCGTGGGGTTTGGCCCGGAACGACACCGGCCGTGGTCGCGGGATGGCCTCTCCGCTCGGAGGCTTCTCATCCTGCTTCCTGTCTGCTGCGGGGGGAGGCAGAGTGGGGGGGCCATTGGCTGAAACAGAGACAGATGTTAGGTAATCCGTGTGCTTGCTTTTTTTGGTCACAAAATAATTTCTTCAACAATTTTTAAACCATCTTAAGACCAAAAACAGGCAGAAGCAAAAGGCTTGTAAGCCTGAATAAGTATACAACCTTACGTTGCACAAACAAACAACACAAAAGTACCAAAGTACAATAGGGCTGGGTGTCACTCCTAATTTCCTGAATCGATTCGATTCGATTTGATTCACTAGAGCAAAAATTTATTTGATTTTGATTAAAACCGATTCATTTTCAGATATTCATGTCACATCAATATTTCTTGAATATTAAACATTTGCAGATGGTAATTTTTATGAAATGTGAAGCAACGTTTCAACAGTGTATATTTTATATACATTTAATATTAATGTTTTCATGTTTAAACAGAATACAGTGTTAATAGAAAGATTACAGTAAAAAAAGGAATGACCAAATAAAAATTAAGCTTTCTTTAAACAATCTTGGCGCTTCATGAAACAATTGTTTTTTCTTTCTTGAATTGATTTTAATTGATTAATTGATTTTTTAAACCCAGCCCTAAAGTACAATAAGCGTAGATACAATATGTGACCTTCATAAAAATGAAATATAATGAAATAATTCTTTTTTTAAAACATAAATACAGAAAAACTTTTTTTTATCTCTTTATCAAGGTTGTTCCATAATTGAACTCCCATAAAAGACACAGGTCTTTGTTTCAACCCTGCTCTGGATTTTGGCATAACATATTTACAGTCATTTCTAAAATCGTATACAGATTACTGAAGCTTAAGTATTCTTCTGGACATCTTCTGACATCTTCTGGAAGCATTTTGTTTATCTCTGAACCCTGAATCCCCCGCCGGGCTTCCTGCTACTCACCGCTGTGGTTGCTGGCGTACTTCTTCCTGCGCAGACGCGTTCCTGTGTTGTGGCTGCTCTGCTCGGGGGGCTGGCTTTGGGTTTGCACTGGTTTGTGTGGTTTAGCTGCAGACTGGTTGCTGTGGTTGTCTGTGGCTGCTGTGGATGGCTCTGTGTGATGATTGACATCTGCAGGCTCAGCCTTCCCAGAAGCGGGCCCTGGCGCCTCGGCCTCGGGCTGTAAGAGGCACTTGGTGGAGTTGCACTCCATGATGGACGACATGGAGACGAGGTTGACGGGCTGAGCGGGGGGCGGTGCTGACGATGCCTCGTCTTTGCGGGAGCGGCCGCCGGGCGGCGAGGTGCTGCGGCGGAAGCGGGTCGCTCGCTGAAACAGGCCCTCCTTCTTTTTCTTTTCTTTCTCCTCCTTAGGAGGCTCTGAATCCTCCGCAGGGGCGGAGTTTTTCAGAGCCTCCCTGATGTCGTAGCCGAGCACGACGGACGCCAGCAGCGAGCCGCAGCCGTACAGCACCGAGTCTGTCTTGCGGCGGGCGCTCGTTCTCTTAAGGCTGTTGGTGGGGGTGAGCTGCGGGGTGGTGGAGGTGGACGAGGTGGACGTGGTGGTGCAGGGGTCGTCCGTCGTCTCCGCCAGGGCCCCCGGAGTGGCTGTGCCGGCCACAGCGTCTCCCGGTGCGCTGCTCCCGCCCGGGCTCTGAGGCTGCGGCTCGTCCCTCCACAGAGGTAGATCGATGTACACCTGGTTGGGGAACTTGAGCTGCTTTGGTTTGGAGCTGCTGTCGGGACATTCCTGGGGGAACGCCTCCTCTTTACCCGTCCCGGCTGGAAACACAAGAGGTGGAAATCCCACCTGTCAGCATACGACCGACCCTATCCGATTCCAACTTCCCAAATCTCAAATTGCTCGGCAGCACAATTTTTTCCATTTGCAATAGCTGTTTATTGTAACGGATTTAGGACTCAGTGTATATTTTATGAATAATTGCAAATTGAACAATGGTTTTTCAGCTCACCTTGTTCAACAAACAGGGCAGCGAGGGGGACAGACTTCTGGGACTTCATCAGGCTGGTGGACCAGGGGTTACTGCCATCGGACAGGGGGCGCACTCTGAAAACACAGCACAGGAACAGATGAAAGCGTAGTAGATGCATTATCTCACCTTAGTTACCTCGTCCTATATATATGAAAATACACTGCAAAGGGTAAAATTACTCATAGCAGACAGAAACTGCTGCCAAGAATACCATCAGAAACAGTGAGCGAATGGGATTTTTTGCACTTATGGTGACATTTTGAAATTTGTTTATTAGTTACAGGTTTAATTTTTTACCCCAGTATCCCCAAGACTCTAAATAACATTTCCATAGTGTCTACATGTTTATTGCAGTTCACTGGGCCTTGTCAGTAGATGTCTGTGAAATAATTTTCCATTTAGTTTTTTCCTCTCTTTATGATTTCATAACCTTTATGTCATTCATGTGTGACCAGTGCATCATGGATATAATGAAGCCCAGGTTGTCCTGAAAAGAAAAATGTATAATACTTGACTGTGAATCATAAGATGACTGTTTTATCAGCAATAATACACAAGATGACTAAGAAACCAATCAATGTCTTCATGCCGTCATCACACACGACACAGTGGGGATCAACTTTCTGAACGAGTCCCATCAGGTGTTGAAGAAAAGCTTATGTTTTTGGGGTTTGAGCTCTTCAAGTTGAAAAAACAACTTTCAGAAAGGTGCCGTTGTTTTTTTCATACCACCAAACGTATTGACAAAAACACATCCCACGTGGATGAGAGTTGTAAGAGAGAAGACAACTTGTTCCGATGTCATGCAGTCATACAGGAACTACTACAGCTCATGTGTGGGAGCAGATCTTTGGACTCTGAATGTGTTTATCACTCATCAGCTGGCAGTTAATAGTAAACTGCGATGTGAACCTTTCAACTGAGTGGGATCACTTCTTTAAATCAATTTTTTTCCAGCGCCCTAATAGCGTGCTACAAAATGCTTTGCTAGTCAGCATGTCTGGAAAAAACCCGAGCAATGTTTGACAACAAGCTGCTACTATTCTTCCTTTAAAAAAAAATCTGAACAAATGTTTGTGTTTGATGACAAATTGATCAAATAACTGCATTTTAGAAGCTGATAAGTATGTTAAAAAAACGTTTAGACCAAGTATCAAACTCATTTTAAATTAAACTCAAGTCTTTAAAGCCTGGTTGGTGTTTTGTTGGCCCTCAGTTACACATCCTACATATTCACAGCACCTTGTGTGACATAAAGAGAAAACACAGAACTGCATCATTAATAAGTTAATGAATGATCTAATTAATTGATGTGTGCTTTTGCAACTGTCACCTCTCAGCAGCAGCAGGTCTTTCTTTGCTCTGGACTGAACTGGGGCCCCAGGTTCTTCCTTTCTTCTTGATTCCTTTTTTCACATCATCGAACTCCTCTGGCCTGAAGAGGGTGCTGCGGCCCCACGTACGGTTGCTCTCATCTTGAGTCACTGTAAACACGGTCATCACAAACGTTACTAGTTATATTAGATGGATAGTTTCATCCATTAAATCTTTCTATAGATCAGTATGTTCTCTCACACTTCTGTTTTAAATTCCTGGGTAACCTAAAAGGAGAGTTCAGTGATATTTAGGGATTATCTGAGCTGGAAGATGAAATCTTTAATTCAATTTGGGAAGATTTTTAACCAACTACAGATGATGGTCACAATAATTTGCTAATTTAGATCAAATTCTACAAAACTTATCACAGGAGACGGCCAGTTGTACCAAGTTCACCATCATTCACTATCTGCTTCTGTCTGCTGTTAATACATCTAATAAACTTTAAGTACTTTTTCTGGCCTGTTACGGGACAGAAAAACCATGTTTGCGGTACAGAGAGCATCACTCTTATCATATCAGGAGCCCTGATCAGACTGAACATACCACTGTAGGCCTGCTGAAGTTATTAATTCAGGCAAAGGAAGCCAAAAATCATGCGCAAGACAGGATCACGTGCACAAAGGTACGGAAAATCTAGTTTTAGAAAAGTTTCCTGTACAAAACTCAGGTGTATGTTTCATTGTTTTTACCTACATTAGTTTTCTGTAATAACAGACCATGAAAGTGAACAGATTCTGAAGCTCAAAACATCTGCCTTTAAAATTAAAGTACAGACTGTTCAACGAATATGAAATTTTAGTATTTTGTCTCCTTGCAAGTCCAGCTTGTATGATGCGGAGTTAAACCGAAAATAACCAGCAGACACTCGTCTCATCACGAGTACCTCTGCTCCGAGCAGCAATGTGCATCCTCTGTCTGAATGTCTCCATGCCACATAAATACACAGGAGGAATTTGCTCCAGTTATTACAAGGGCGTTGGTGTGTGACTAACGTCTTTATTGAACTGTTCAAACAACTGACTGACTGCGCCGGCTTTTGTCCTCAGAGCTTGTCGCCATGTTTGAGTTGAAGCATTTTCCTCATTTCATTATTAAATAAGAAGTTTAGACTCCATGAAGGACACGTGTCTGATAACCTGACTTTAAATTACAGAAAATGTGAAAATGAGGGAAACAAACTGATCTTACGCTGAATGGCTCGCAGTCGGGGGATGAGTGTGGGGCTGCTGGGAGGAGAGGAGCTGGTGCTGTGAAGGCTCCGCCTCTTGTCCATGGAAGGCGACGCCTGCACGGTGATCTTATGCTGGAAGTCTAAAATACAGTGTGGATGTGTGGACAGGAGCATAGTTACAGGAGAATACAGCAAGTGTGCTTCAGGTCAGAATCAGATAAAGAACTAAACACTTTATTTTCAATTTACAACCAATTTATCAGAACAGTTATCAGCAAATAGTAAGTAAGTATTATTATATTAAACATTAAAATTTCCACATCAAAATCTGTCTGAGACATCTGGTCCTGCCTGCTCACCTGAGGGGAGACTGATCCGGTTTCCATCCTTCAGTTTCAGGCGGGAACGTTTGAATTTGCCTTTCCTCTTCTTCACGTTGGGCTTGTCTTTGTTGAGCTGGAAGATGAGGATGTTGAGCTCCCTCTCCAGCACGTTGATCTCCCGTTCGGCCAGCTGCTGCTCCCTGCGCTTCAGCAGCTCCTCCTGAGATTTCTGCTGTAGGGCGGCTCGCGTCAGCTCCTCCTCCCTGGATCGCAGCTCCTGGAGAAACCAAGCAGATGCGCTGAGGTTAATGTGAAGGGTAGATTACTGCTCTCTCTCTTCTTACGTCAGATAGTCATAAAGAAAAGCAAAAACAGATGCTTGAGTAGATATTACGCTCCTTTTCACTTTTTGTGTGCAGCGAACAAAATGAGTCAAAATTTCCAAGCAAATGCGTCAATGTAAACCATGATGAAAAAACGTTATTCAAGCCGTTTCTGGCATTGTATTACATTTCAAGCACTTGCAAACCTTGAAAATAGAACTTTAAAATTCAAGCATTTCCAGCATCTATAAAAACCTTAACAAAAACACACTTATTTATATTAACACTTAACATAATTAAATCATAATGTCGATAATATACAGTAGTGAAAAAAATTTTTTCGGACACCTCATGCACCTGGTAAAAAATCGAACCCATTCCACTCCATTAGCACGTTTAAAACAAGAACATTGTATCAGAGCACTGTACAACTCAAATTACATGTTCAAAATAGTGCATTAAGAATCAGTCTTGGGTGTTTAAATGCAGTTTCTTTTTTACAGCCATAGCAAAAATATGCAATAAAATTCTTTAATCTGAAAATATTTGTGATTGTGAACGTTTCTAAAATGTCCAAAAACTTTTTTCCACCACTGTAGATGGTGAAACCCATGCAAGCCCTCTCTGGATCCCTATCCACTACCACCTTCCTGCCATTTATCAGTTTTCCATTTGACTTCATGTGATGATGACGAAAATGAAAATGATGATGATGATGACGATGAAGATGAATGTGTTTGGACAGAACAGGAACAAAGTGCTGATAAAACAAAGATTTCTATAAGATACAGAAGGCGGGAGAGGAAGTGTCAGACATCTTCAAGAGGAGACCACCAGCTGCCGTTTCATGTCTCCTCCAATGACTTACCCTTTCTTCACTCCCTCTGTTTTCTCTTTAATTTCTCTCAGCTGAGTAATAATAATCCTTACTGGATGAATAAAGCAGTTTTAGAGTCAAACCCTTTCCACCACCCACCTAGACGCACATTACTGTGAGATGTTTACAGGAAATCTGCTGATGCAGGGCATAATTCTCCAACAGTAATCCCGTGAAATTTGTGATGGGAAAATATTCGCTCCAAAATAATTCTTTACATAAGGAGTGACAAAGCGATCATTGAGCGCTAGACTGTAACTCCTGAGACACAAAGATGGCTTAGCACAAAAAGTAAACAACAGCAGAGCTGACTATATTGTCTATAAGACCCATAAAGACATGAATGAACGGTGCTGAAACAACACCACCTGTGTCGTTCAGCCCACCACTCGTTGCCTGAGCCTATGCTGATCCCGCTGTTTCTATAAGCCAGCAACTGTGGACTTAACCAGAAAGCTGATTAAGGTCTTAACAAGGGGAAGAACGCTAAAGCACCTTAGCTTAAATGACTCATTCATTTAAACATACTATTAGCTTATCCACTGAAAGTACCCAATTAAACTTTAAGTCCAGAAAAGCTGCCAAGTACAATGCCTCATCATTAGACTTGGTTAGAAATTAGTTTGCACACATTATCATTATATAATAAAAATAAAAAAACAAGTTAGAAACCAGTACAGAAAGAGTGGTTTATCTGTGAGGGAGATGATTTAAAAACATGTTATCCAACCAGCAGCCAGTTGTGTGTCTGCATCCTGCTCTACCTTCTCTTTGGTCCTGAGCTCATCAAACATCTCCTGGATCTCCACGCGCCAGTCGTCCTGCATGCTGTGGAAGGAGTCCTGCGGCATGGTGGCCATCACCGCCTCCTCGATGGCTGACAGCTGCTCCAGGATGCAGGAGAAGGAGGGACGCACATGGGCGTCCTGGTCCCAGCACTCTGCAAGGCAATGCACACAACGTTATTACCAGATTATGGATGGATTGTTTCCAATATGTCCAGTAATCTCAGTGTTGTTACAGAAAATAAAAGTTGTGTAACGAGATTGTTTACAGTCTGACATGGAAGGTTGTTAAGATACTGTAATTAAAACTGTATTTTAAGCCCCAAACACTAACTCTCTCATAAAAACATACCCGATAAAAAAGATTAACAAATGGAGACTTGTTTTAAAAAAATACCTCTTTATGTGTAGTTAGATCAAGGTAAAAGAAAGAAAAAAGAACAAAAAAACTTTGCCATGTATGTGTTTATTTAGGGATTTTACTTTTTAATATCTTAAATAAATGGACAATTTCTATTTATTTGTGCATAACATGATTATTTAAAAAGAAAAATCTGTACTTAAAGTGCCTTAAGGAACATATTTCAAGTTTTGAATTGTATTTCTTTTTCACCTGCTGTATCTTACTGAAACATATCAAGTGAAATAAACTGAGACTTTTAAGCTCAGCTGGCTTAAACTGCAACAAATATTAGTTACTAATGGTGTGTGATCTTGTGCACAGAATAATCTGTTCTCCAAAGATCTCTCTATAAACTCATCCTGACTGTACAGAGATTTGGACGCATTCACCTTTCATGAGCTTGGCGAAGGGTTCGGGGCAGGTGGAGGGGATCGGTAGAGTTAACTTATTGACTGCTACACCGTAAGCAACAGCCAGGCCGTCGATCCCTCGGTACGGCACCTCCCCCGTCAATAGCTCCCAGAGTAAGACACCGTAGCTGGTGGGGGGAGCAAACACAACCGAGATTAAATCAAAACAAGCATGGAGGAAGATATCTGAACCGCCGGGTCTGCGACATCTCTCATACCTCCAGACATCGCTGCCTTTGGAGAAGAGAGACGACTTGATGACCTCGGGGGCCATCCAGGAGTAGGTGCCCGCCGCTGACATTTTTGTGGTTTTGTGCCACTCCCTGGCCAGGCCGAAATCCGTGATCTTCAAGGTTTTCCTCCCGATGTCGTCATTCTCAATTTTTTCAAGTAATAAAACTGAAAGACAAAAGAAAAAAGACATTAGGTACAAGAAAGGAGAGAAAAAGTGGAAGGACAGGATCTGGATGAAAGCCACAGATGTGGGGATGTAAAGCAGTAAAGAAGAGAGAAGGGGGGTGGGGGGGGGGGCTTGCAAGTGAGGAGATGATAGTCGATATTCACGAGAGCCAACAGTGGTATGCAGGTCATTTATTACTGTAGTAACGGAGAGGTGACAGCACCACAAAGCACCTGTCCTCCGGTCCTAAAACTGCTCAACACATTAAAGACAGAAGGAACCTCTAAACCTGCCGGTAACGCTACACCTGATCCGCTGACGTATTTAGTGCAGACCATCAGTGCCAATCAAATGTTGTAAAAAGACAATGACTAAACACACACCATGTCACACTCACACTATGTCAGAGGACAAACCAGTTTACATATGCTAGCTAACTTATCATTACTGAACTAATTATTTAAACGATAATCAATCATTATAATATTGCCCACATACCAGTAGGAGTTAGCATATTTGCATCCTTTTTATTCTGCTTTCCTTCATCCTTATGAATCACATGCTTTTTGGTTGTTTGTTTGATGCTTATCTTTTTATTTGCAGAACATTTAATGTCTCATCTTCCTTTATACCTGTAAAGCAAACGTATCATATTTGATACATATATTCAAAACATTTTGCATCATTTTATGGTAAAAACTTTGCTCAAAACTCTGCAGAATACAATATGAAGCTTATTTTCTGCCACTTAATGGAGGCCAGGAAGCAGAAGAATGCACCATATTAATTTTGACCTGTCACATGGTAATGAGTGGTAGATATAGCCCCCGCAATTTTTTTTATTTTTTTCCTGTTTTGTTAAAGGGCTAAATAAGTGCTTCAGATTTTAAAGCGGATCAATGCAAGTCTGGGTATGTTTACCATGCAGTGCGCACCCCAAAGCTGTAGGGGGAGCTCCAGAGCGAGAAACTAGGCGACAGACGAAGAAGAATGTT